>JAVGWW010000013.1:34478765-34600197 GCA_036924055.1 Leuresthes tenuis
CTCCACACAGAAAGGCTCCAGCCACACCACTGTGCCGCCCTAAACAGAAATCCCTGAGGCAATCATTCTCCAGAGCTAATGTCAAATTTAGTTTGCAATATCTTTGTGTGTAGCTATGACTGTCAAACTGTTGTACTCTATTACATAAAAGTAAAAACAGTCGATTTTTTCCCCCTCTCTCTTTCCAGAAAAGCGTACAGCGTAAAAGATAAGATGATTAGGAACATCATGCTGTGCATATGTACAGCCTTAACACTGTTGTATTACTGATGGGGAACCTCACAGAGGTGAAAGATCTGCACTCATTTCTTCTCCCAAACTCAGTGAACAATCTCAGCAGCTTCTGCGATCACTGAGGGAAGAAGCTAACAACGAGAGGCCTGGTAACGACTGTTAGAATTTACTGTGTTGTTCTTTAGCTCACTTTCCAGACAGCATCTGTGGAGTTTCAGAAGATTACCTGCTGGGACTCCTCCACCACAGTGACATACTCCACTATGTTCCCTCCTCCATCTGACACTACCACAGAGGTCATCACTCATTCCTACCAAAACAAGAGCACATAATAGGTCAATGTGGAGAAGGCAGGGCAAACATAACACAGCTGGGAGATCCATAAGTTGTCTTTGTGTTTGGATATGCAAGGGATGGGTCATGTGTAAGCCCGCAGGCATCTGTTCTCCTCATGACCGGGTCCCATTGATGTTGAGGTCTCCTAATTCTACAACGAGCCTTTTATTCAAATCACACCGTCACTACGAACTGCTCACAAAAATCAGCAAGAGACACAACCTGAAAGAAGAACTGTAAATGTTAAAAGCTGCTTCACGGTGCTTATGAAGATCTTCTGCGACGGACTGCATGAGATCGTGTCTGTCCGTAAAAACGGTGTAAATGTTAAAAGCCGCTTCACGGTGCTCATGAGGATCATCTGCGACGAACTGCATGAGATCGTGTCTGTCCATTAAAACGGTGTAAATGTTAAAAGCTGCTTCATGGTGCTCATGAGGATCATCTGCGACGGACTGCATGAGATCGTGTCTGTCCATTAAAACGGTGTAAATGTTAAAAGCCGCTTCACGGTGCTCATGAAGATCTTCTGCGACGGACTGCATGAGATCGTGTCTGTCCATTAAAACGGTGTAAATGTTAAAAGCTGCTTCACGGTGCTCATGAGGATCATCTGCAACGGACCGCATGAGATCGTGTCTGTCCTTTAAAACGGTGTAAATGTTAAAAGCTGCTTCACGGTGCTCATGAGGATCATCTGCGACGGACTGCATGAGATAGTGTCTGTCCATTAAAACGGTGTAAATGTTAAAAGCTGCTTCACGGTGCTCATGAAGATCTTCTGCGACGGACTGCATGAGATCGTGTCTGTCCGTAAAAACGGTGTAAATGTTAAAAGCCGCTTCACGGTGCTCATGAGGATCATCTGCGACGGACTGCATGAGATCGTGTCTGTCCATTAAAACGTAAATGTTAAAAGCTGCTTCACAGTGCTCATGAAGATCTTCTGCGACGGACTGCATGAGATCGTGTCTGTCCGTTAAAACGGTGTAAATATTAAAAGCTGCTTCACGGTGCTCATGAGGATCATCTGTGACGGACTGCATGAGATCGTGTCTGTCCATTAAAACGGTGTAAATATTAAAAGCTGCTTCACGGTGCTCATGAGGATCATCTGCGACGGACTGCAGGAGATCGTGTCTGTCCATTAAAACGGTGTAAATGTTAAAAGCTGCTTCACAGTGCTCATGAGGATCTTCTGCGACGGACCGCATGAGATCGTGTCTGTCCATTAAAACGGTGTAAATGTAAAAAGCCGCTTCACAGTGCTCATGAGGATCATCTGCGACGGACTGCATGAGATCGTGTCTGTCCGTAAAAACGGTGTAAATGTTAAAAGCTGCTTCACGGTGCTCATGAGGATCAACTGCGACGGACCGCATGAGATCGTGTCTGTCCGTAAAAAAGCTGTAAATGTTAAAAGCTGCTTCACAGTGCTCATGAGGATCATCTGTGACGGACTGCATGAGATCGTGTCTGTCCATTAAAACGGTGTAAATGTCAAAAGCTGCTTCACGGTGCTCATGAGGATCAACTGCGACGGACTGCATGAGATCGTGTCTGTCCGTAAAAAAGCTGTAAATGTTAAAAGCTGCTTCACAGTGCTCATGAGGATCATCTGTGACGGACTGCATGAGATCGTGTCTGTCCGTAAAAACGGTGTAAATGTAAAAAAGCTGCTTCACGGTGCTCATGAGGATCATCTGCGACGGACTGCATGAGATCGTGTCTGTCCATTAAAACGGTGTAAATATTAAAAGCTGCTTCACGGTGCTCATGAGGATCATCTGCGACGGACTGCATGAGATCGTGTCTGTCCATTAAAACGGTGTAAATGTTAAAAGCCGCTTCACGGTGCTCATGAGGATCATCTGCGACGGACTGCATGAGATCGTGTCTGTCCATTAAAACGGTGTAAATGTTAAAAGCTGCTTCACGGTGCTCATGAGGATCATCTGCGACGGACTGCATGAGATCGTGTCTGTCCGTAAAAACGGTGTAAATGTTAAAAGCTGCTTCACGGTGCTCATGAGGATCATCTGCGACGGACTGCATGAGATCGTGTCTGTCCGTAAAAACGGTGTAAATGTTAAAAGCTGCTTCACGGTGCTCATGAGGATCATCTGTGACGGACTGCATGAGATCGTGTCTGTCCGTAAAAACGGTGTAAATGTAAAAAGCTGCTTCACGGTGCTCATGAGGATCATCTGTGACGGACTGCATGAGATCGTGTCTGTCCGTAAAAACGGTGTAAATGTTAAAAGCTGCTTCACAGTGCTCATGAGGATCATCTGCGACGGACTGCATGAGATCGTGTCTGTCCATTAAAACGGTGTAAATATTAAAAGCTGCTTCACGGTGCTCATGAGGATCATCTGCGACGGACTGCATGAGATCGTGTCTGTCCGTTAAAACGGTGTAAATGTAAAAAAGCTGCTTCACGGTGCTCATGAGGATCATCTGCGACGGACTGCATGAGATCGTGTCTGTCCTTTAAAACGGTGTAAATGTTAAAAGCTGCTTCACGGTGCTCATGAGGATCATCTGCGACGGACTGCATGAGATCGTGTCTGTCCATTAAAACGTAAATGTTAAAAGCCGCTTCACGGTGCTCATGAGGATAATCTGCGACGGACTGCATGAGATCGTGTCTGTCCATTAAAACGGTGTAAATGTTAAAAGCCGCTTCACGGTGCTCATGAGGATCATCTGCGACGGACTGCATGAGATCGTGTCTGTCCATTAAAACGGTGTAAATGTTAAAAGCTGCTTCACGGTGCTCATGAGGATCATCTGCGACGGACTGCATGAGATCGTGTCTGTCCATTAAAACGGTGTAAATATTAAAAGCTGCTTCACGGTGCTCATGAGGATCATCTGCGACGGACTGCATGGGATCGTGTCTGTCCGTTAAAATGGTGTAAATGTTAAAAGCCGCTTCACGGTGCTCATGAGAATCATCTGTGACGGACTGCATGAGATCGTGTCTGTCCATTAAAACGGTGTAAATGTTAAAAGCCGCTTCACGGTGCTCATGAGGATCATCTGCGACGGACTGCATGAGATCGTGTCTGTCCGTAAAAACGGTGTAAATGTTAAAAGCTGCTTCACGGTGCTCATGAGGATCATCTGCGACGGACTGCATGAGATCGTGTCTGTCCGTAAAAACGGTGTAAATGTTAAAAGCCGCTTCACGGTGCTCATGAGGATCATCTGCGACGGACTGCATGAGATCGTGTCTGTCCATTAAAACGGTGTAAATGTTAAAAGCCGCTTCACGGTGCTCATGAGGATCATCTGCGACGAACTGCATGAGATCGTGTCTGTCCGTAAAAACGGTGTAAATGTAAAAAGCTGCTTCACAGTGCTCATGAGGATCATCTGCGACGGACTGCATGAGATCGTGTCTGTCCGTAAAAACGGTGTAAATGTAAAAAGCTGCTTCACAGTGCTCATGAGGATCATCTGCGACGGACCGCATGATATCGTGTCTGTCCATTAAAACGGTGTAAATGTAAAAAGCTGCTTCACGGTGCTCATGAGGATCATCTGTGACGGACTGCATGAGATCGTGTCTGTCCATTAAAACGGTGTAAATGTTAAAAGCCGCTTCACGGTGCTCATGAGGATCATCTGCGACGGACCGCATGAGATCGTGTCTGTCCGTAAAAACGGTGTAAATGTTAAAAGCTGCTTCACGGTGCTCATGAGGATCATCTGCGACGGACCGCATGAGATCGTGTCTGTCCTTTAAAACGGTGTAAATGTTAAAAGCCGCTTCACAGTGCTCATGAGGATCATCTGCGACGGACTGCATGAGATCGTGTCTGTCCATTAAAACGGTGTAAATGTAAAAAGCCGCTTCACAGTGCTCATGAGGATCATCTGCGACGGACTGCATGAGATCGTGTCTGTCCGTAAAAACGGTGTAAATGTAAAAAGCTGCTTCACAGTGCTCATGAGGATCATCTGCGACGGACTGCATGAGATCGTGTCTGTCCGTAAAAACGGTGTAAATGTAAAAAGCCGCTTCACGGTGCTCATGAGGATCATCTGCGACGGACTGCATGAGATCGTGTCTGTCCGTTAAAACGGTGTAAATGTTAAAAGCTGCTTCACGGTGCTCATGAGGATCATCTGCGACGGACCGCATGAGATCGTGTCTGTCCATTAAAACGGTGTAAATGTAAAAAGCCGCTTCACAGTGCTCATGAGGATCATCTGCGACGGACTGCATGAGATCGTGTCTGTCCGTAAAAACGGTGTAAATGTAAAAAGCTGCTTCACAGTGCTCATGAGGATCATCTGCGACGGACTGCATGAGATCGTGTCTGTCCGTAAAAACGGTGTAAATGTAAAAAGCCGCTTCACGGTGCTCATGAGGATCTTCTGCGACGGACTGCATGAGATCGTGTCTGTCCATTAAAACGGTGTAAATGTTAAAAGCCGCTTCACGGTGCTCATGAGGATCATCTGCGACGGACTGCATGAGATCGTGTCTGTCCGTAAAAACGGTGTAAATGTTAAAAGCTGCTTCACGGTGCTCATGAGGATCATCTGCGACGGACTGCATGAGATCGTGTCTGTCCATTAAAACGGTGTAAATGTTAAAAGCTGCTTCACGGTGCTCATGAGGATCATCTGCGACGGACTGCATGAGATCGTGTCTGTCCATTAAAACGGTGTAAATGTTAAAAGCCGCTTCACGGTGCTCATGAGGATCATCTGCGACGGACTGCATGAGATCGTGTCTGTCCATTAAAACGGTGTAAATGTTAAAAGCCGCTTCACAGTGCTCATGAGGATCATCTGCGACGGACTGCATGAGATCGTGTCTGTCCGTAAAAACGGTGTAAATGTTAAAAGCTGCTTCACGGTGCTCATGAGGATCATCTGCGACGGACTGCATGAGATCGTGTCTGTCCATTAAAACGTAAATGTTAAAAGCCGCTTCACGGTGCTCATGAGGATCATCTGCGACGGACTGCATGAGATCGTGTCTGTCCATTACAACGGTGTAAATGTTAAAAGCTGCTTCACGGTGCTCATGAGGATCATCTGCGACGGACTGCATGAGATCGTGTCTGTCCATTAAAACGGTGTAAATGTTAAAAGCCGCTTCACGGTGCTCATGAGGATCATCTGCGACGAACTGCATGAGATCGTGTCTGTCCATTAAAACGGTGTAAATGTTAAAAGCTGCTTCACGGTGCTCATGAGGATCATCTGTGACGGACTGCATGAGATCGTGTCTGTCCGTAAAAACGGTGTAAATGTTAAAAGCTGCTTCACGGTGCTCATGAGGATCATCTGCGACGGACCGCATGAGATCGTGTCTGTCCTTTAAAACGGTGTAAATGTTAAAAGCTGCTTCACAGTGCTCATGAGGATCATCTGCGACGGACTGCATGAGATAGTGTCTGTCCGTAAAAACGGTGTAAATGTTAAAAGCTGCTTCACGGTGCTCATGAGGATCATCTGTGACGGACTGCATGAGATCGTGTCTGTCCATTAAAACGTAAATGTTAAAAGCCGCTTCACGGTGCTCATGAGGATCATCTGCGACGGACTGCATGAGATCGTGTCTGTCCATTAAAACGGTGTAAATATTAAAAGCTGCTTCACGGTGCTCATGAGGATCATCTGCGACGGACTGCATGAGATCGTGTCTGTCCGTTAAAACGGTGTAAATGTAAAAAAGCTGCTTCACGGTGCTCATGAGGATCATCTGCGACGGACTGCATGAGATCGTGTCTGTCCATTAAAACGGTGTAAATATTAAAAGCTGCTTCACGGTGCTCATGAGGATCATCTGCGACGGACTGCATGGGATCGTGTCTGTCCGTTAAAATGGTGTAAATGTTAAAAGCCGCTTCACGGTGCTCATGAGAATCATCTGTGACGGACTGCATGAGATCGTGTCTGTCCATTAAAACGGTGTAAATGTTAAAAGCTGCTTCACGGTGCTCATGAGGATCATCTGCGACGGACTGCATGAGATCGTGTCTGTCCGTAAAAACGGTGTAAATGTTAAAAGCTGCTTCACGGTGCTCATGAGGATCATCTGCGACGGACTGCATGAGATCGTGTCTGTCCGTAAAAACGGTGTAAATGTTAAAAGCCGCTTCACGGTGCTCATGAGGATCATCTGCGACGGACCGCATGAGATCGTGTCTGTCCATTAAAACGGTGTAAATGTAAAAAGCTGCTTCACGGTGCTCATGAGGATCATCTGCGACGCACCGCATGAGATCGTGTCTGTCCATTAAAACGGTGTAAATGTTAAAAGCTGCTTCACGGTGCTCATGAGGATCATCTGCAACGGACCGCATGAGATCGTGTCTGTCCATTAAAACGGTGTAAATGTAAAAAGCTGCTTCACGGTGCTCATGAGGATCATCTGCGACGGACCGCATGAGATCGTGTCTGTCCATTAAAACGGTGTAAATGTAAAAAGCTGCTTCACGGTGCTCATGAGGATCATCTGCGACGGACTGCATGAGATCGTGTCTGTCCGTAAAAACGGTGTAAATGTTAAAAGCTGCTTCACGGTGCTCATGAGGATCATCTGCGACGGACCGCATGAGATCGTGTCTGTCCGTAAAAACGGTGTAAATGTTAAAAGCTGCTTCACGGTGCTCATGAGGATCATCTGTGACGGACTGCATGAGATCGTGTCTGTCCATTAAAACGTAAATGTTAAAAGCCGCTTCACGGTGCTCATGAGGATCATCTGCGACGGACTGCATGAGATCGTGTCTGTCCATTAAAACGGTGTAAATATTAAAAGCTGCTTCACGGTGCTCATGAGGATCATCTGCGACGGACTGCATGAGATCGTGTCTGTCCGTTAAAACGGTGTAAATGTAAAAAAGCTGCTTCACGGTGCTCATGAGGATCATCTGCGACGAACTGCATGAGATCGTGTCTGTCCGTAAAAACGGTGTAAATGTAAAAAGCTGCTTCACAGTGCTCATGAGGATCATCTGCGACGGACTGCATGAGATCGTGTCTGTCCGTAAAAACGGTGTAAATGTAAAAAGCTGCTTCACAGTGCTCATGAGGATCATCTGCGACGGACCGCATGAGATCGTGTCTGTCCATTAAAACGGTGTAAATGTAAAAAGCTGCTTCACGGTGCTCATGAGGATCATCTGCGACGGACTGCATGAGATCGTGTCTGTCCGTAAAAACGGTGTAAATGTTAAAAGCTGCTTCACGGTGCTCATGAGGATCATCTGCGACGGACCGCATGAGATCGTGTCTGTCCTTTAAAACGGTGTAAATGTTAAAAGCCGCTTCACAGTGCTCATGAGGATCATCTGCGACGGACTGCATGAGATCGTGTCTGTCCATTAAAACGGTGTAAATGTAAAAAGCCGCTTCACAGTGCTCATGAGGATCATCTGCGACGGACTGCATGAGATCGTGTCTGTCCGTAAAAACGGTGTAAATGTAAAAAGCTGCTTCACAGTGCTCATGAGGATCATCTGCGACGGACCGCATGAGATCGTGTCTGTCCGTAAAAACGGTGTAAATGTAAAAAGCCGCTTCACGGTGCTCATGAGGATCTTCTGCGACGGACTGCATGAGATCGTGTCTGTCCGTAAAAACGGTGTAAATGTCAAAAGCTGCTTCACGGTGCTCATGAGGATCATCTGCGACGGACTGCATGAGATCGTGTCTGTCAATTAAAACGGTGTAAATGTTAAAAGCCGCTTCACGGTGCTCATGAGGATCATCTGCGACGGACTGCATGAGATCGTGTCTGTCCGTAAAAACGGTGTAAATGTAAAAAGCTGCTTCACGGTGCTCATGAGGATCTTCTGCGACGGACTGCATGAGATCGTGTCTGTCCGTAAAAACGGTGTAAATGTCAAAAGCTGCTTCACGGTGCTCATGAGGATCATCTGCGACGGACTGCATGAGATCGTGTCTGTCAATTAAAACGGTGTAAATGTTAAAAGCCGCTTCACGGTGCTCATGAGGATCATCTGCGACGGACTGCATGAGATCGTGTCTGTCCATTAAAACGGTGTAAATGTTAAAAGCCGCTTCACAGTGCTCATGAGGATCATCTGCGACGGACTGCATGAGATCGTGTCTGTCCGTAAAAACGGTGTAAATGTTAAAAGCTGCTTCACGGTGCTCATGAGGATCATCTGCGACGGACCGCATGAGATCGTGTCTGTCCTTTAAAACGGTGTAAATGTTAAAAGCCGCTTCACAGTGCTCATGAGGATCATCTGCGACGGACTGCATGAGATCGTGTCTGTCCGTAAAAACGGTGTAAATGTCAAAAGCTGCTTCACGGTGCTCATGAGGATCATCTGCGATGGACTGCATGAGATCGTGTCTGTCCATTAAAACGGTGTAAATGTAAAAAGCCGCTTCACAGTGCTCATGAGGATCATCTGCGACGGACTGCATGAGATCGTGTCTGTCCGTAAAAACGGTGTAAATGTAAAAAGCTGCTTCACAGTGCTCATGAGGATCATCTGCGACGGACTGCATGAGATCGTGTCTGTCCGTAAAAACGGTGTAAATGTAAAAAGCCGCTTCACGGTGCTCATGAGGATCTCCTGCGACGGACTGCATGAGATCGTGTCTGTCCGTAAAAACGGTGTAAATGTCAAAAGCTGCTTCACGGTGCTCATGAGGATCATCTGCGACGGACTGCATGAGATCGTGTCTGTCAATTAAAACGGTGTAAATGTTAAAAGCCGCTTCACGGTGCTCATGAGGATCATCTGCGACGGACTGCATGAGATCGTGTCTGTCCATTAAAACGGTGTAAATGTTAAAAGCCGCTTCACGGTGCTCATGAGGATCATCTGCGACGGACTGCATGAGATCGTGTCTGTCCATTAAAACGTAAATGTTAAAAGCCGCTTCACGGTGCTCATGAGGATCATCTGCGACGGACTGCATGAGATCGTGTCTGTCCATTAAAACGGTGTAAATGTTAAAAGCTGCTTCACGGTGCTCATGAGGATCATCTGCGACGGACTGCATGAGATCGTGTCTGTCCATTAAAACGGTGTAAATGTTAAAAGCCGCTTCACGGTGCTCATGAGGATCATCTGCGACGAACTGCATGAGATCGTGTCTGTCCATTAAAACGGTGTAAATGTTAAAAGCTGCTTCACGGTGCTCATGAGGATCATCTGCGACGGACTGCATGAGATCGTGTCTGTCCGTAAAAACGGTGTAAATGTTAAAAGCTGCTTCACGGTGCTCATGAGGATCATCTGCAACGGACCGCATGAGATCGTGTCTGTCCTTTAAAACGGTGTAAATGTTAAAAGCTGCTTCACAGTGCTCATGAGGATCATCTGCGACGGACTGCATGAGATAGTGTCTGTCCATTAAAACGGTGTAAATGTTAAAAGCTGCTTCACGGTGCTCATGAGGATCATCTGCGACGGACTGCATGAGATCGTGTCTGTCCGTAAAAACGGTGTAAATGTTAAAAGCTGCTTCACGGTGCTCATGAGGATCATCTGTGACGGACTGCATGAGATCGTGTCTGTCCATTAAAACGTAAATGTTAAAAGCCGCTTCACGGTGCTCATGAGGATCATCTGCGACGGACTGCATGAGATCGTGTCTGTCCGTAAAAACGGTGTAAATGTTAAAAGCCGCTTCACGGTGCTCATGAGGATCATCTGCGACGGACTGCATGAGATCGTGTCTGTCCATTAAAACGTAAATGTTAAAAGCCGCTTCACGGTGCTCATGAGGATCATCTGCGACGGACTGCATGAGATCGTGTCTGTCCGTAAAAACGGTGTAAATGTAAAAAGCCGCTTCACGGTGCTCATGAGGATCTTCTGCGACGGACTGCATGAGATCGTGTCTGTCCGTAAAAACGGTGTAAATGTCAAAAGCTGCTTCACGGTGCTCATGAGGATCATCTGCGACGGACTGCATGAGATCGTGTCTGTCAATTAAAACGGTGTAAATGTTAAAAGCCGCTTCACGGTGCTCATGAGGATCATCTGCGACGGACTGCATGAGATCGTGTCTGTCCATTAAAACGGTGTAAATGTTAAAAGCCGCTTCACGGTGCTCATGAGGATCATCTGTGACGGACTGCATGAGATCGTGTCTGTCCGTTAAAACGGTGTAAATGTTAAAAGCTGCTTCACGGTGCTCATGAGGATCATCTGCGACGGACTGCATGAGATCGTGTCTGTCCGTAAAAACGGTGTAAATGTTAAAAGCTGCTTCACGGTGCTCATGAGGATCATCTGCGACGGACTGCATGAGATCGTGTCTGTCCATTAAAACGGTGTAAATGTTAAAAGCCGCTTCACAGTGCTCATGAGGATCATCTGCGACGGACTGCATGAGATCGTGTCTGTCCGTAAAAACGGTGTAAATGTTAAAAGCTGCTTCACGGTGCTCATGAGGATCATCTGCGACGGACTGCATGAGATCGTGTCTGTCCATTAAAACGGTGTAAATGTTAAAAGCCGCTTCACGGTGCTCATGAGGATCATCTGCGACGAACTGCATGAGATCGTGTCTGTCCATTAAAACGGTGTAAATGTAAAAAGCCGCTTCACGGTGCTCATGAGGATCATCTGCGACGGACTGCATGAGATCGTGTCTGTCCGTAAAAACGGTGTAAATGTTAAAAGCTGCTTCACGGTGCTCATGAGGATCATCTGCGACGGACCGCATGAGATCGTGTCTGTCCATTAAAACGGTGTAAATGTTAAAAGCCGCTTCACGGTGCTCATGAGGATCATCTGTGACGGACTGCATGAGATCGTGTCTGTCCGTTAAAACGGTGTAAATGTTAAAAGCTGCTTCACGGTGCTCATGAGGATCATCTGCGACGGACTGCATGAGATCGTGTCTGTCCGTAAAAACGGTGTAAATGTTAAAAGCTGCTTCACGGTGCTCATGAGGATCATCTGCGACGGACTGCATGAGATCGTGTCTGTCCCTTAAAACGGTGTAAATGTTAAAAGCTGCTTCACGGTGCTCATGAGGATCATCTGTGACGGACTGCATGAGATCGTGTCTGTCCATTAAAACGGTGTAAATGTTAAAAGCTGCTTCACGGTGCTCATGAGGATCATCTGCGACGGACCGCATGAGATCGTGTCTGTCCATTAAAACGGTGTAAATGTTAAAAGCCGCTTCACGGTGCTCATGAGGATCATCTGTGACGGACTGCATGAGATCGTGTCTGTCCGTTAAAACGGTGTAAATGTTAAAAGCTGCTTCACGGTGCTCATGAGGATTATCTGCGACGGACTGCATGAGATCGTGTCTGTCCGTAAAAACGGTGTAAATGTTAAAAGCTGCTTCACGGTGCTCATGAGGATCATCTGCGACGGACTGCATGAGATCGTGTCTGTCCATTAAAACGGTGTAAATGTTAAAAGCTGCTTCACGGTGCTCATGAGGATCATCTGCGACGGACTGCATGAGATCGTGTCTGTCCATTAAAACGGTGTAAATGTTAAAAGCTGCTTCACGGTGCTCATGAGGATCATCTGCGACGGACTGCATGAGATCGTGTCTGTCCGTAAAAACGGTGTAAATGTTAAAAGCTGCTTCACGGTGCTCATGAGGATCATCTGCGACGGACCGCATGAGATCGTGTCTGTCCGTAAAAACGGTGTAAATGTAAAAAGCCGCTTCACGGTGCTCATGAGGATCTTCTGCGACGGACTGCATGAGATCGTGTCTGTCCGTAAAAACGGTGTAAATGTCAAAAGCTGCTTCACGGTGCTCATGAGGATCATCTGCGACGGACTGCATGAGATCGTGTCTGTCAATTAAAACGGTGTAAATGTTAAAAGCCGCTTCACGGTGCTCATGAGGATCATCTGCGACGGACTGCATGAGATCGTGTCTGTCCATTAAAACGGTGTAAATGTTAAAAGCCGCTTCACGGTGCTCATGAGGATCATCTGTGACGGACTGCATGAGATCGTGTCTGTCCGTTAAAACGGTGTAAATGTTAAAAGCTGCTTCACGGTGCTCATGAGGATCATCTGCGACGGACTGCATGAGATCGTGTCTGTCCGTAAAAACGGTGTAAATGTTAAAAGCTGCTTCACGGTGCTCATGAGGATCATCTGCGACGGACTGCATGAGATCGTGTCTGTCCATTAAAACGGTGTAAATGTTAAAAGCCGCTTCACAGTGCTCATGAGGATCATCTGCGACGGACTGCATGAGATCGTGTCTGTCCGTAAAAACGGTGTAAATGTTAAAAGCTGCTTCACGGTGCTCATGAGGATCATCTGCGACGGACTGCATGAGATCGTGTCTGTCCATTAAAACGGTGTAAATGTTAAAAGCCGCTTCACGGTGCTCATGAGGATCATCTGCGACGAACTGCATGAGATCGTGTCTGTCCATTAAAACGGTGTAAATGTAAAAAGCCGCTTCACGGTGCTCATGAGGATCATCTGCGACGGACTGCATGAGATCGTGTCTGTCCGTAAAAACGGTGTAAATGTTAAAAGCTGCTTCACGGTGCTCATGAGGATCATCTGCGACGGACCGCATGAGATCGTGTCTGTCCATTAAAACGGTGTAAATGTTAAAAGCCGCTTCACGGTGCTCATGAGGATCATCTGTGACGGACTGCATGAGATCGTGTCTGTCCGTTAAAACGGTGTAAATGTTAAAAGCTGCTTCACGGTGCTCATGAGGATCATCTGCGACGGACTGCATGAGATCGTGTCTGTCCGTAAAAACGGTGTAAATGTTAAAAGCTGCTTCACGGTGCTCATGAGGATCATCTGCGACGGACTGCATGAGATCGTGTCTGTCCCTTAAAACGGTGTAAATGTTAAAAGCTGCTTCACGGTGCTCATGAGGATCATCTGTGACGGACTGCATGAGATCGTGTCTGTCCATTAAAACGGTGTAAATGTTAAAAGCTGCTTCACGGTGCTCATGAGGATCATCTGCGACGGACCGCATGAGATCGTGTCTGTCCATTAAAACGGTGTAAATGTTAAAAGCCGCTTCACGGTGCTCATGAGGATCATCTGTGACGGACTGCATGAGATCGTGTCTGTCCGTTAAAACGGTGTAAATGTTAAAAGCTGCTTCACGGTGCTCATGAGGATCATCTGCGACGGACTGCATGAGATCGTGTCTGTCCGTAAAAACGGTGTAAATGTTAAAAGCTGCTTCACGGTGCTCATGAGGATCATCTGCGACGGACTGCATGAGATCGTGTCTGTCCATTAAAACGGTGTAAATGTTAAAAGCTGCTTCACGGTGCTCATGAGGATCATCTGCGACGGACTGCATGAGATCGTGTCTGTCCATTAAAACGGTGTAAATGTTAAAAGCTGCTTCACGGTGCTCATGAGGATCATCTGCGACGGACTGCATGAGATCGTGTCTGTCCGTAAAAACGGTGTAAATGTTAAAAGCTGCTTCACGGTGCTCATGAGGATCATCTGCGACGGACCGCATGAGATCGTGTCTGTCCGTAAAAACGGTGTAAATGTTAAAAGCTGCTTCACGGTGCTCATGAGGATCATCTGCGACGGACCGCATGAGATCGTGTCTGTCCTTTAAAACGGTGTAAATGTTAAAAGCCGCTTCACAGTGCTCATGAGGATCATCTGCGACGGACTGCATGAGATCGTGTCTGTCCGTTAAAACGGTGTAAATGTTAAAAGCTGCTTCACGGTGCTCATGAGGATCATCTGCGACGGACTGCATGAGATCGTGTCTGTCCGTAAAAACGGTGTAAATGTTAAAAGCTGCTTCACGGTGCTCATGAGGATCATCTGCGACGGACTGCATGAGATCGTGTCTGTCCCTTAAAACGGTGTAAATGTTAAAAGCTGCTTCACGGTGCTCATGAGGATCATCTGTGACGGACTGCATGAGATCGTGTCTGTCCATTAAAACGGTGTAAATGTTAAAAGCCGCTTCACGGTGCTCATGAGGATCATCTGCGACGGACTGCATGAGATCGTGTCTGTCCATTAAAACGTAAATGTTAAAAGCCGCTTCACGGTGCTCATGAGGATCATCTGCGACGGACTGCATGAGATCGTGTCTGTCCATTAAAACGGTGTAAATGTTAAAAGCTGCTTCACGGTGCTCATGAGGATCATCTGCGACGGACTGCATGAGATCGTGTCTGTCCATTAAAACGGTGTAAATGTTAAAAGCCGCTTCACGGTGCTCATGAGGATCATCTGCGACGAACTGCATGAGATCGTGTCTGTCCATTAAAACGGTGTAAATGTTAAAAGCTGCTTCACGGTGCTCATGAGGATCATCTGCGACGGACTGCATGAGATCGTGTCTGTCCATTAAAACGGTGTAAATGTTAAAAGCTGCTTCACGGTGCTCATGAGGATCATCTGCGACGGACTGCATGAGATCGTGTCTGTCCGTAAAAACGGTGTAAATGTTAAAAGCTGCTTCACGGTGCTCATGAGGATCATCTGCGACGGACTGCATGAGATCGTGTCTGTCCATTAAAACGGTGTAAATGTTAAAAGCTGCTTCACGGTGCTCATGAGGATCATCTGCGACGGACTGCATGAGATCGTGTCTGTCCATTAAAACGGTGTAAATGTTAAAAGCCGCTTCACAGTGCTCATGAGGATCATCTGCGACGGACTGCATGAGATCGTGTCTGTCCGTAAAAACGGTGTAAATGTTAAAAGCTGCTTCACGGTGCTCATGAGGATCATCTGTGACGGACTGCATGAGATCGTGTCTGTCCATTAAAACGGTGTAAATGTTAAAAGCTGCTTCACGGTGCTCATGAGGATCATCTGCGACGGACTGCATGAGATCGTGTCTGTCCGTAAAAACGGTGTAAATGTTAAAAGCTGCTTCACGGTGCTCATGAGGATCATCTGCGACGGACCGCATGAGATCGTGTCTGTCCTTTAAAACGGTGTAAATGTTAAAAGCTGCTTCACAGTGCTCATGAGGATCATCTGCGACGGACTGCATGAGATCGTGTCTGTCCATTAAAACGGTGTAAATGTAAAAAGCTGCTTCACAGTGCTCATGAGGATCATCTGCGACGGACTGCATGAGATCGTGTCTGTCCATTAAAACGTAAATGTTAAAAGCCGCTTCACGGTGCTCATGAGGATCATCTGCGACGGACTGCATGAGATCGTGTCTGTCCTTTAAAACGGTGTAAATGTTAAAAGCTGCTTCACAGTGCTCATGAGGATCATCTGCGACGGACTGCATGAGATCGTGTCTGTCCATTAAAACGTAAATGTTAAAAGCCGCTTCACGGTGCTCATGAGGATCATCTGCGACGGACTGCATGAGATCGTGTCTGTCCATTAAAACGGTGTAAATGTTAAAAGCTGCTTCACGGTGCTCATGAGGATCATCTGCGACGAACTGCATGAGATCGTGTCTGTCCATTAAAACGGTGTAAATGTTAAAAGCTGCTTCACGGTGCTCATGAGGATCATCTGCGACGGACTGCATGAGATCGTGTCTGTCCATTAAAACGGTGTAAATGTTAAAAGCTGCTTCACGGTGCTCATGAGGATCATCTGCGACGAACTGCATGAGATCGTGTCTGTCCATTAAAACGGTGTAAATGTTAAAAGCTGCTTCACGGTGCTCATGAGGATCATCTGCGACGGACTGCATGAGATCGTGTCTGTCCATTAAAACGTAAATGTTAAAAGCTGCTTCACGGTGCTCATGAGGATCATCTGCGACGGACTGCATGAGATCGTGTCTGTCCATTAAAACGGTGTAAATGTTAAAAGCTGCTTCACGGTGCTCATGAGGATCATCTGCGACGGACTGCATGAGATCGTGTCTGTCCGTAAAAACGGTGTAAATGTTAAAAGCTGCTTCACGGTGCTCATGAGGATCATCTGCGACGGACCGCATGAGATCGTGTCTGTCCGTAAAAACGGTGTAAATGTAAAAAGCCGCTTCACGGTGCTCATGAGGATCTTCTGCGACGGACTGCATGAGATCGTGTCTGTCCGTAAAAACGGTGTAAATGTCAAAAGCTGCTTCACGGTGCTCATGAGGATCATCTGCGACGGACTGCATGAGATCGTGTCTGTCAATTAAAACGGTGTAAATGTTAAAAGCCGCTTCACGGTGCTCATGAGGATCATCTGCGACGGACTGCATGAGATCGTGTCTGTCCATTAAAACGGTGTAAATGTTAAAAGCTGCTTCACGGTGCTCATGAGGATCATCTGCGACGGACCGCATGAGATCGTGTCTGTCCTTTAAAACGGTGTAAATGTTAAAAGCTGCTTCACAGTGCTCATGAGGATCATCTGCGACGGACTGCATGAGATCGTGTCTGTCCGTAAAAACGGTGTAAATGTTAAAAGCTGCTTCACGGTGCTCATGAGGATCATCTGCGACGGACCGCATGAGATCGTGTCTGTCCTTTAAAACGGTGTAAATGTTAAAAGCTGCTTCACGGTGCTCATGAGGATCATCTGCGACGGACTGCATGAGATCGTGTCTGTCCGTAAAAACGGTGTAAATGTTAAAAGCTGCTTCACGGTGCTCATGAGGATCATCTGCGACGGACTGCATGAGATCGTGTCTGTCCGTAAAAACGGTGTAAATGTTAAAAGCTGCTTCACGGTGCTCATGAGGATCATCTGCGACGGACTGCATGAGATCGTGTCTGTCCGTAAAAACGGTGTAAATGTTAAAAGCTGCTTCACGGTGCTCATGAGGATCATCTGCGACGGACTGCATGAGATCGTGTCTGTCCATTAAAACGGTGTAAATGTTAAAAGCCGCTTCACGGTGCTCATGAGGATCATCTGCGACGAACTGCATGAGATCGTGTCTGTCCATTAAAACGGTGTAAATGTTAAAAGCTGCTTCACGGTGCTCATGAGGATCATCTGCGACGGACTGCATGAGATCGTGTCTGTCCGTAAAAACGGTGTAAATGTTAAAAGCTGCTTCACGGTGCTCATGAGGATCATCTGCGACGGACCGCATGAGATCGTGTCTGTCCTTTAAAACGGTGTAAATGTTAAAAGCTGCTTCACAGTGCTCATGAGGATCATCTGCGACGGACTGCATGAGATCGTGTCTGTCCGTAAAAACGGTGTAAATGTTAAAAGCTGCTTCATGGTGCTCATGAGGATCATCTGCGACGGACTGCATGAGATCGTGTCTGTCCATTAAAACGGTGTAAATGTTAAAAGCTGCTTCACGGTGCTCATGAGGATCATCTGCGACGGACTGCATGAGATCGTGTCTGTCCGTAAAAACGGTGTAAATGTTAAAAGCTGCTTCACGGTGCTCATGAGGATCATCTGCGACGGACTGCATGAGATCGTGTCTGTCCATTAAAACGGTGTAAATGTTAAAAGCTGCTTCACGGTGCTCATGAGGATCATCTGCGACGGACCGCATGAGATCGTGTCTGTCCTTTAAAACGGTGTAAATGTTAAAAGCTGCTTCACAGTGCTCATGAGGATCATCTGCGACGGACTGCATGAGATCGTGTCTGTCCGTAAAAACGGTGTAAATGTTAAAAGCTGCTTCACGGTGCTCATGAGGATCATCTGCGACGGACCGCATGAGATCGTGTCTGTCCTTTAAAACGGTGTAAATGTTAAAAGCTGCTTCACGGTGCTCATGAGGATCATCTGCGACGGACTGCATGAGATCGTGTCTGTCCGTAAAAACGGTGTAAATGTTAAAAGCTGCTTCACGGTGCTCATGAGGATCATCTGCGACGGACTGCATGAGATCGTGTCTGTCCGTAAAAACGGTGTAAATGTTAAAAGCTGCTTCACGGTGCTCATGAGGATCATCTGCGACGGACTGCATGAGATCGTGTCTGTCCGTAAAAACGGTGTAAATGTTAAAAGCTGCTTCACGGTGCTCATGAGGATCATCTGCGACGGACTGCATGAGATCGTGTCTGTCCATTAAAACGGTGTAAATGTTAAAAGCCGCTTCACGGTGCTCATGAGGATCATCTGCGACGAACTGCATGAGATCGTGTCTGTCCATTAAAACGGTGTAAATGTTAAAAGCTGCTTCACGGTGCTCATGAGGATCATCTGCGACGGACTGCATGAGATCGTGTCTGTCCGTAAAAACGGTGTAAATGTTAAAAGCTGCTTCACGGTGCTCATGAGGATCATCTGCGACGGACCGCATGAGATCGTGTCTGTCCTTTAAAACGGTGTAAATGTTAAAAGCTGCTTCACAGTGCTCATGAGGATCATCTGCGACGGACTGCATGAGATCGTGTCTGTCCGTAAAAACGGTGTAAATGTTAAAAGCTGCTTCATGGTGCTCATGAGGATCATCTGCGACGGACTGCATGAGATCGTGTCTGTCCATTAAAACGGTGTAAATGTTAAAAGCTGCTTCACGGTGCTCATGAGGATCATCTGCGACGGACTGCATGAGATCGTGTCTGTCCGTAAAAACGGTGTAAATGTTAAAAGCTGCTTCACGGTGCTCATGAGGATCATCTGCGACGGACTGCATGAGATCGTGTCTGTCCATTAAAACGGTGTAAATGTTAAAAGCTGCTTCACGGTGCTCATGAGGATCATCTGCGACGGACTGCATGAGATCGTGTCTGTCCATTAAAACGGTGTAAATGTTAAAAGCTGCTTCACGGTGCTCATGAGGATCATCTGCGACGGACTGCATGAGATCGTGTCTGTCCGTAAAAACGGTGTAAATGTTAAAAGCTGCTTCACGGTGCTCATGAGGATCATCTGCGACGGACTGCATGAGATCGTGTCTGTCCGTAAAAACGGTGTAAATGTTAAAAGCTGCTTCACGGTGCTCATGAGGATCATCTGCGACGGACTGCATGAGATCGTGTCTGTCCATTAAAACGGTGTAAATGTTAAAAGCTGCTTCACAGTGCTCATGAGGATCATCTGCGACGGACTGCATGAGATCGTGTCTGTCCATTAAAACGGTGTAAATGTTAAAAGCTGCTTCACGGTGCTCATGAGGATCATCTGCGACGGACTGCATGAGATCGTGTCTGTCCATTAAAACGGTGTAAATGTTAAAAGCTGCTTCACGGTGCTCATGAGGATCATCTGCGACGGACTGCATGAGATCAAAATGTAAATACTATCCAGAGTTAGTTGGCAGAGTTGAGCAGAGGTTCAGTATTTAATGTAGTTATTTTCAGGCTCAAGTTAAACTGTGAAGAAAAACATTCCAAATCACAGCCAACATGTAAAGAATATTATCACCAGACTTTTTCCTCCCATTGTCTGGTAAACAAGACAGGATCTTGAACACATGCAGCACAGGGGAGTGCTACCTGCCAAACTTAAAAGGTATTTCAAAGTAGAGTAGACTGACAATACAGCCGTGTTCATCAAGGCAGACAACACTGATCAGCCTGAATTTACTGTAGAAACTGATCATACATCCTACACAGGCAGTTTATAAGCAGAGTGTCAGGTCTGCAGCTGCAGCCTCCAACTCTAAGGCTACTTAGCTCTGCCTCAGCTTATTTATCGAGACTCAATCAACAGTTACTGCAGCTTTAGATGCTGTGCACCACGCATAATCACAGTTCTTAAAGAAATTAGCAGTAATCTATCCAGTCTATGAGCGATTATCTTTAACCTCAGAACTTAGTAGTAGCTAGTATTCAGATTTTCAATAAGCTCGAAACTGCTAAGAAATTGTTCGCTAATGTACACAATGTCATTAAACCGCCACTGTCCTCCTAATAAAGCGAATACAAAGACAATAGTGGGAGTTGCGAGCTATCAAAGTCCGTTGACATATTCATGCAGTGAGTTTCCTCCTCTTACCTTGTTTTGCTTTTGCTTGCGAAAAGTAAGCTCTACTGCTAGCGTTAGCTAGGCCCTACGTTAGCCGAGTTGACAAGGCCAATATGCTTACTCCGCTCGCATAAGAAGGTGTTTGTGAGGCCCCCGTACCAAAACAGTCACTTCTCAAACAAGTGTCGACGTCTTGCGTTCAAATATAGGGCAAACAGACACACGGGCCCTGAATCACTTTTCTATTACCGCTCGTTTGTTGCTATTACTTAGCTTTCCGGTGTGCCGCCTCTTTGCTACAAATGATCCAGCGGGTCAAAGCACAGACCGCCGTGACGTCACCAGGACGAACACCTACGACGAGTTCAACGCGTCTGTGCTCTCTGTCATCATGTACACACAGCGCCACAGGAAGTCATGGGCAGTTGGTTCTGATGGAAAATCTAAGTCATTTTGTTGAACTCTTTAAAACAACACCACGCAGTTGTAGTTATTTTCCATTAACTTCACTTAATTTCGGGTTACTTCACTTGAAGTGTATTTCGAAACTTCAATGGATGGTTTGCTGGCAGCTATCGACAAATAATCAGATCAGGGTTATTAATCAGTCCTAGACCCAATATTAGTTTTAGCTCTTTTGAATCTCTGATTCTCAGTTTTTCCCACCCAAAGTGGAAATCACAAAAACCTCTTGTGTTTGTTGTTGTGTATCGTCCACCTGGCCCTTATTCTGAGTTTCTGTCTGAATTCTCAGAGTTTTTATCCCAGTTAGTGCTGAGTACAGATAAAGTCATTGTAGTGGGTGACTTTAATATTCATGTAGATGTTGAAAATGACAGCCTAAATATTAACTTTAATTCTATATTAGACTCTATTGGATTTTCTCAAAGTGTTCACAGACCTACTCACTGCCTTAATCATACCCTTGACCTTGTGCTGACTTATGGCATTGAGAGTGAACAGTTAACAGTGTTCCCTCATAACCCTGTCTTGTCTGACCATTTTTTGATAACTTTTGAATTTACATTACTTGACTATACGGCTTCTGAGAAGAATTCTACATATAGAAGGTGTCTGTCAGAGAATGCTGTAACCAGATTTAAATTTGATTTCATCATCCTTTTCTTCACTGCCATGTGCTGATATGACAGAGGATGGCTACCTAAATTTTACTCCAGTAGAACTTGACTCTCTTGTTGACAGCACTATAGCTTCAATGCGTACAACACTGGACAATGTTGCCCCTCTGAAAAGGAAGGTAATCAGTCAGAAGAGGTTGGCTCCTTGGTATAATTCACAGCTGCGTGCGTTAAAGCAGACTGAAGAAAGCTGGAGAGACAGCGGCGTTCCTCCAATTTAGAAGAGTCTCAATTAGTCTGGAAAGATAGTTAAATAACGTATAAGAAAGCTTTTCGTAAAGCTAGAACTGCTTATTATTCATCATTGATAGAAGAGAATAAGAATAATCCCAGGTTTCTTTTCAGCATTGTAGCCAGACATAGTTATGCTGCTATAGGCTTAGACTGCTGGGGGACCTCATCTGTCACACCTTTCCTCACTTTGCTCTCTTTTTCCCCCTGTTT
Source organism: Leuresthes tenuis (assembly GCA_036924055.1). Taxonomy (NCBI): domain Eukaryota; kingdom Metazoa; phylum Chordata; class Actinopteri; order Atheriniformes; family Atherinopsidae; genus Leuresthes; species Leuresthes tenuis. The sequence continues at coordinate 34,500,682 of JAVGWW010000013.1, forward strand.
AATTTCTCAATTGATTTTATGAACATGTGACATTATTGTGGTTATTAACTTGTTCCAACAGGTATCCTTTGAATGGTGTTATGGTGTTTTCCCCCCTCTTTTCCCTCTTTTCTGTCTTCTCAAACCCCAGCTGGTCGAGGCGGATGGCCACCCTTCCTGAGTCTGGTTCTAACAGAGGTTTCTTCCTGGTTCTGGTTCTGCCAGAGGTTTCTTCCTGGTTCTGCCAGAGGTTTCTTCCTGGTTCTGGTTCTGCCAGAGGTTTCTTCCTGTTAAAGGGAGTCGTTCCTTTCCACAGTCCCTCAGGCTCAGGACGGGAGATTGGACTGAAGACAAGTTTCGGTGCAATCTGTTGGTTTCCTTAGCTAGGATATTATTTTTGAATTGGCTCTGTATGAATTAATTGGACTCATTTTTAATGTAATTAATTGAATTTGATTGGATTATGACTACAATGAATTGAATTCTAATTGGCTTGAACTGGACTGTATAATTGAAGTGCCATGAGATGACGTTTGTTGTGATTTGGTGCTATATAAATTAAACTGAATTGAAACTAGTAGTAAATTATGCTAGCTTCACGTAGTGCACCACTGTTAAACAGAGGCCCAGTGGTGCACTGAAATAACGATGTGTGCAATAGAATTGAGCCGTATACTCGGCTGAAATGAGATTCCGGTACAGATAAAGTACTTTTAACGAGTATGAGTATTATACGAGTAATACGAGTCGATATCTGTGCTCGGATTGAATGAAAATCCCCAAATCCAAATCTTTGATGATTACCCAGGGCACCATCAAATTCATCATTTTCAAATGAAAAGAACATGATACCACAACAAACCTGCTAAGTAAAACTCACAGACCGGGCCAGAGGGGCATTAATCAGAGAAGCAGCACAGAGACCAAAGGTAACCCTGAAGGAGCTGCAGAGTTCCACAACAGAGACTGGAGTATCTGTTCATAGGACCACAATAAGCCGTACACTCTATAGAGCTGGGCTTTATGGAAGAATGGCCAAAAAAAAGCCATTACTTAGTGTTGAAAACAAGAAGGCACATTTTGAGTTTGCTAAAAGGCATGTGGGCGACTCCCCAAATGTATGGAGGAAGGTGCTTTGGTCAGATGAGATTAAAACGGAAAACGCTATGTCTGGCGCCAACTCAACACATCCCATCACCCCAAGAACACAATCCCCACAGTGAAACATGGTGGTGGCAGCATCATGCTGTGGGGATGTTTTTCAGCAGCAGGGACTGGGAAACTGGTCCAAGTCTAGGTTATTGTTTGCTTCACAAAAAAAATAAATGATCGAAGTTTTAGGTATGTTCTGTAAATGAAATGGTGCAAACTCTCAATCATTTTAATTCCAGGTTTTGAAGCAACAAAACATGAAAAATGCCAAGGTGGGTGTGTATATATACTGTATATCGTATAAATACTACACATATCAACATTTGTTTTAACTAAAGATTGAGCATCAATTACAGCTTGACAACTACATCTGATGTTGTCCATAAGTCCACTTATTGTCTGCTGAGGGATGGCATCCCACTCTTCTTGAAGGGCCACTCTTCCTCCAAAGGCTTGTCTGGTGACAACAGTGGCTGATGCATAGCGGCCATCATTTCTGCTCAGTGTGAATCGACTTGTGAATCGGCACTGAGGCCCACTGGTTCCTCATCCAGCGCAAATGTTCCCTGGCCCATGCAAGACGATAACATGATAACGAATGATCTGACGTGACACTTGGACGTCTTTCACTTACCTCCTGGAGTTGAGTGGCATTCACATTCCGGTTCTGCGTTGTGGTCTCATGATGTCAACAAGTGAATAGCATGATGAGGTGGACTGTTTAAAAATTGTCATTGAACCTAAACATTTATTGCTCAATTCATGGATCAGACACTTGTGATTTTTGCGATTTATCACCTTGTAGGAGAACAGCATGTTAAGCAATAAGAACTGAAACATTGGACATGTGCATTCTAAAAAATCAAATTAAGTACACCTGTAAAGGTTGTAGAGCAATTTTAGGTATATTCTGAAATTTCATCCAAAAGCCAAATTTCCCAAACTTTTTGTGAGTGATTTCTCTTAACTTTTGGTTTTTGGCCTGTATTTAGGAGACTTTGTTTAAACATCGACAATGAAACAGGTGACATGTTTTTAATTCCTCTTTATTCTGCAAATCAACAGTAATGAGTCACATTATCAGTCCTTTGCTAAATCATTGGAATCCACATAAGTCCTAATACACAAACTAGCCAACATGCACCAAGGACAGAGCCCATTTCCCATTTTTAAAACACAAACCAGTACTGAAGTTAGCTTTGTCCCTCAGTGATCCCAGATTTGTTTCAAAGATCATCCACCAAGCCAGAGAAGACAGAAATTTAATAGTACGGGTGAAAAAGTCTGAAGTAAGAGAGAATAGAAACAGGACTGTCAAAGCATTTCAAAAGGAATGAAATGCTCTATCACAACTTTCCTTCAGACATACTTCAACATTTACCACACTCACAAACTCAATATCAGCTGTCCATACCTGCTGCAAGCCTTTTAATCCCACATCCACACAGATCAGACTGCTGGAACAAAACAAGAAAAACTAGAAAGGACAAAAAACTAAGAGGTGACAGAACATGGGGCTGCTTATTCACTGCACTACTGAATGCACTGACAATTCTTTCTCAGGAACATGATAGTGAGCTACTGTTACATGTGGATTTTAAAATAAAAAGTTCACTGAACATTACATGCAAATATATTTTCCTAACAAGGTTTAGTAGAGACAGAATGTGAGAGGGACTTCTCAGGCTTGACCTAATCTAAATATGAGGCGTCCAAAACAGGTTGCCAAATCATATCAAGGATAATATTAATATAATATATCAGCCGCTAACATTTTGTACATTCACAATATTTTTCTTGGAGCATCTCAAGAGGTAAGGAGGAACAATGCAGTGCCCACAGAGGAAAACTGTGTGGAGCCAGCATTTTTTTTCACTTTCATTTCTGTCCTCACCATAATAAATGATGTCAGAGATTTTTCTTTTCATTCAAATTGGTGACTTGGCCAGAGGTGGGGAACGTTTCAAAGGTTTAAATCAATGAGAGCAACTGTTTTCATTTCAAATTTCACTGTTAACAATTTATAAAGCAATGTTTAGTTTCAGGACAAGCCCATTTGATGAAGTAGTTACAGCTCTGTGTGACATAAAGTCACTGAGATAGTGTGAAACTATCACTGAGAGCATCACAGAAGGTCTGTGGTGTTTAAAGACTGAAAACAGAAGAAAAACTGAGGTAGCATGTTGGCTACATGGGCTCTTGAGCCAGCATACCTGAAGGGTTTCTTCAGAGGAAATTAAAAAAAAGGCTTACGTACATAAACTATTTGCGTAATTCATTCATACACCAGCAGAAGCACCCAAGGTTGGGTACTATAACAGACTGCTGGTGACTTAGAGACAACACTGAGGCGGCTGGGCAGTGATGGAGGACAGTGTCAGCGTATTACACTGGAGTGATTTTCTGTATAACAGTAAGAATAAAGGGTTGACTGAATGGCTCAGTTTTGTCAGCAGCTGTAAACAGACTGCAGGTTCATAGAGGTTAGAACAAATGTTCCTGAAAATACTGGAAGGCATACCAGAAAAAGATACCCATCTGTTACTGACTGGTCTCTCCTTGAACTGTGCAGTCAGTTTGAAAAGTCTAGCCAAGTATTGAGCTGTATGGGCACCTGATAATATGATGGAATAATGGCTCAATAAAGCAGGTAGTGATCTAAACACTGTTTCATGTCTTTAGACTGTAACCATCTGTTTCCCTTTGTAATAAAGGCTCAAATTATATAGGGAAATCTAGGAGAAAGGCACATCCTCTTCTTCAGGAAGATAGAAAGTCATCATTCAGGAGATGTTTACTGGAAATAAAAGACAAATGTCATTAGTCTTGACACCATGTCTGTATGAATACATTCATGTTTTCCTACATCCACAGCTTACAGCTGGACCTAAAGTCCAGGGATGTGGATATCAGGGGTGTGGGTGGGTAATTTAATTCAATTCATTCATAAAAAGTGTTTTCAGCCTAATCTACCATGCTCCAAATAATAAAAGTGCAGTACCTTTGTTGAAACTACTGCATTTGCATCCTAAGAAGACGCCGTTGACCCTGAGAAGCAGAATTTAAAGAGCCATGTTAGAGTGATGTGTTTGCTGTCCACACTACAGCTAGAAGAAAAAAATGGAATGTTTTCTGCAGAAGCTATTCTGTAAATATTGGTGAAATGCTCTTCTTACATCTGTAATAAATCTTAACTGGTACCTCAGAGGCAGTGGCACGGTCATCTTCTGGAGCTGGGATGATTCTACCGGTCATGGGTCCAACTCCCAGCACCTTGGGCCTCTTGTCTCCTTTAGGCGTTCCTTCAAGAACAACAACAATGTACTCCCTGCTGGGGTCTTCTACAAAAGAAGCACCTGCTTCTTCCAAAGGGCTGACTACTTCTGCAGGGGGGGCCGTTACAGCTTCTTCCACAACTGCTGTGGCGACTGGTTCGGCTAAAGCTGTTGCATCATCATGCTCTGCCAAGGCTTCTTCAAGCATTTCAGCAGGGATTCCTTCCATCACTGTAGGGGCCTCCTCAGCAGCAAGGGCCTCCTCAGCGGTTGCCGCGACCTCCACAGGAGCAAGGTCCTCCTCAGCAGCAGGGGCCTCCTCAACCTCCACAGCAGCAGGGGCCTCCTCAGGGGCTGCTGCGACCTCCTCAGCAGAAGGGGCCTCCTCAGCAGAAGGGGCCTCCTCAGCGGCTGCCGCGACCTCCTCAGCAGCAGGGGCCTCCTCAGCAGAAGGGGCCTCCTCAGCAGAAGGGGCCTCCTCAGCGGCTGCCGCGACCTCCTCAGCAGCAGGGGCCTCCTCAGCAGAAGGGGCCTCCTCAGCGGCTGCCGCGACCTCCTCAGCAGCAGGGGCCTCCTCAGCAGAAGGGGCCTCCTCAGCAGAAGGGGCCTCCTCAGCGGCTGCCGCGACCTCCTCAGCAGCAGGGGCCTCCTCAGCAGAAGGGGCCTCCTCAACCTCCACAGCAGCAGGGGCCTCCTCAGGGGCTGCCGCGACCTCCTCAGCAGCAGGGGCCTCCTCAGCAGAAGGGGCCTCCTCAGCAGAAGGGGCCTCCTCAGCGGCTGCCGCGACCTCCTCAGCAGCAGGGGCCTCCTCAGCAGAAGGGGCCTCCTCAGCGGCTGCCGCAACCTCCACAGCAGCAGGGGCCTCCTCAGCAGAAGGGGCCTCCTCAGCGGCAGGGACCTCCTCAGCAGCAGGGGCCTCCTCAGCAGAAGGGGCCTCCTCAGCGGCTGCCGCGACCTCCACAGCAGCAGGGGCCTCCTCAGCAGAAGGGGCCTCCTCAGCGGCTGCCGTGACCTCCACAGCAGCAGGGGCCTCCTCAGCAGAAGGGGCCTCCTCAGCGGCAGGGACCTCCTCAGCAGCAGGGGCCTCCTCAGCGGCTGCCGTGACCTCCACAGCAGCAGGGGCCTCCACAACCTCTACAGAAGGAAGGGGGGTTACCTCTGCTGGTACGGGGGCATCTTCCGTGTGTGTAACTTCTACTGGTTTAATGGTTTCCTCAGTAACTGCTGCAGAAATTTCTTCTGCAGGTGCTGGAACATCTTCTAGTACAGCTGGGGTCTCGATGTCTTCACCAGGCTTTGCCTCTCCAAGTGCTGAAGGGTCTTCAACAGTGGGTGCGAACTCGTCCTTTTCTTCAGCTATCTTCAGTACCTCTAATGTAGAGGCAGCTGCCAGCAGCACTGCAACACAAAACCCAGCCATCCACACGTCACTACTGCTCAGGTTGTATCGCCGCACATTTAGCTCCAAGGTAGAGGTGGTTTGGTAAACTCTTTGTCATTTACACATTATTTGTTATGACTAATGAAAATCAGTGACTATATGCAGATCTACTGTTACACTATAAGTAAAAGAAGTACAATCAGAACAAAAGCATTACAAGAAAGCTGTGTTAGAAAAAAGCAACACTTGTACAGTGTAGAACACTAATGGTGTACTATCTGCTTATATCACATTAAAGGAATAAAGAGCACATCTGTCTGCATACATTAGTAGAAATCACTCACTAATCACCTAACCTTTGGTGGCTCAAACAACAAACTCTGGTCTGGCATCATTTAACTGCTCTGTGCTAAATCTACTCATCAGTGCCCTCTGGTGGATAAAACATGCAACTAATATATAGAGTGCGCAAAAAAACTGAAATTTTGCTTAGGTTACATGTGGTATGTAACCTGTGTATCTGATATGCAAAAAAAGATTTGTTCAAATCCAGCACTGCAGGTGCATGAGTGGTGATACAGAAATGGCAAATACATTCATGTGAAAGACGAGTAATTTATACTATACCATGACGACGGGGAAAGTCGTAGTATTGGGGCGTGAAAACGTCTGCAATTGTGGATACTTTATACATTTTTCTTAAGAATAAATAGATCTGTGAGTAGAAAAAGAATGCTGAAGAAAAGAGGATCATACATTTTTTAAGAGGAATGAGTGGTTTGAAAATTGAGGACAAATTGAGGAAAAAGACCAATTGAGACAAATCAAAGACGGCAGTAAATCTCTCCAGTTTGACAAAAGCTTTATTGTTGGGCTCCATAAGTTGAGGTGAATTGTTGACAGTGCTCATTATCCAGTTATAAGCAAAATAAAAATATGATCACATATGGTTTGAATGTTTTTGTTAACTGAGGAAATCTTTGTTTGGTTTAGATCTTTCTGACAATTTCACAAAACAGAAAAGAACAGCAGTTACAGAGTTTGTACAGAGTCTCAGAGCCATTTAAGCTGTGGTTGGATACACACAACTGTATCACCGTTCACGCATCGACAGCCAACTATTTACTCTGATACTAGGCAAAGCAGTACAACATTACAGAGGTTTATGACAAAGAAATACAGCGTTTTGTAGCATGAGCGGCTTCAAAACAAAGCGGTAACAATATTATCACAGCATCTGTTCTTGGTTGTTATTAAGTTGAACTTAATGGAAGGCTGCAGGTAACCCAGAAGGTTTCTGTTATTTCAAGTGTCCTTATGTCCACGATCAGGGTTAATCTGCATCAATGAGGTTTGAGCTCACTGAGTGATCACATTTATTTCACCCATAACTGCAAATGAGCGCCACAGGAAGACCTCACTGCCTCTTTGGAAATGTCTCACAGTGGTGTGCAGTTGTGAATCAGAGGATCAGTGGTTTGTAATGCCGTGAGGCCAACAGACACAGGCATAATGAAGATGATCTACGCTGCTCACCACAGAAATCTCAACCCAACTCTTTTGTGAGGAAATAGTTACTTTGCGCTCAGTGCTGTCCTTTAATACCGACTCCAATAAATACAAGAGAAAATATACACTTCTAGGACAACAAGAGAGAATGTTCAGTAAGAGGTGAGCCCCAACATGTGAGGCGCAGCAGCTAGCCTGTAGTGCTAATGGTTCCCAGTGCTATGAGGAGGAGAGGCCTGCTGTTGAGGGCTCATTAAAGAATTTTAGAAAGAATCAGGTGTGTGTGTGTATTGTGTGCATGTCTCCCTGCAGTGTGAGCGTGGAACCTCAGGCCTCTTCCTCAGATGAAGAACTCGTACCATTGCTTTCAGGCTCCTCGGCTACAACCATAATGGGCTCTGCAACTGTCTGGGCAGCTTCTTCAACAGCTTCAACCACATGGGCCACTTCTTCTGCAACCGTCTCTACTTCCTGTGCCGCCTCAGCGACCTCCTCAGCCGCCTCAGCGACCACCTCAGCCGCCTCAGCGACCTCCTCAGCCGCCTCAGCGACCACCTCAGCCGCCTCAGCGACCACCTCAGCCGCCTCAGCGACCACCTCAGCTGCTTCCTCCACTATAGTTTCTGCCTCGCCACTGGCAGCCTCCTCGTCTCCAACCCCAGCCTCCTCAGTGGCCTCCTCAGTGGCCTCCTCAGTGGCCTCCTCAGTGGCCTCCTCAGTGGCCTCCTCATCCCCAGCTGGAACACAAAAAATGGACGGTGGTTGTGTAGAGACACATGTAGCTTGGGAAGGCTGCACAACTTCAAATGTGAGACATCATGTGATTAATATGTAAAAAGCTGCAGATTATTCAGTTATCAGTGGCTGGGTCTCCATCCAAAAGTGTGCCGATTGTTCAAACTGTTTACGCGAACATTGCAGGGATACAACTTTATTGATCCCTCGGGAGGTTCCCCCTGGGTAATTAATTGGATTTATCAAATGGAATTTAAATGTCCATTACAATGAAGACATGATAAATTGTACTTTTATCACACACCCTCACATTTAACTTAACTAAGTATCAACAAGTGAAATAAGACTGCATTTCCAGAGGAGTAGATGGACAGTTGGATGGAAAAAGCTACTAACAGCTGGTGTTCTCCAGCTCAGCCAACTGTTCCTGACTCAACATTATAATCATCTGAAAAAGAAAAGGCAGTGCATGCATAACACAAACTACATGCAAACTCAGAGACAGAGGGGAGGATGACGAAGGCACAGGGGGGTGGGGGGGTGCAGGTTCAGGTGCAGGATAGAAGGGGTGAAGTTGAATTTGGTTCTTACCATCCAAATAACAAGATATGAGATTTCTGGAAGTGGACTCTGACAGTGAGAGACACTGAGACAGCCCGGGTGGGTTGTGCTTCTTTAATCTTTAACTCAGGGGTCCCTCCACATTATACCATGAACAAAGTACACCAAACTGTAGGAGACATGCCAAAGGGCTTAACCCTCGATCGACTACTGTGAGCGACAACAGCTCATAGCTCTGCTGAGTAACAATAGAATGTTTGAGGGGTTTTCTTTAATGTTTTCTGTTTAGGTGAGTTTGTCTGCTGAATCTGCTGGTGTGTCTGGTCCTGGCTCCACCTCTGGCACCCTCTATACTTCCATTAGCCCCTACCCGAACCAGGGTTTGTATCCCCACCTGCTATGACTGGTGTGCAGTTGGAGAGAGGCTGGGGCAGCTGATAATAATGCTGCTTGTGCAAGAAAAGATGGTTGCTGTGGTGTGAAGAGCCGTGATGGCTGGCATTAGGGGAGTGACTCTGGGACCCCAGTGATCACTGTCTAGCCTCCTGGAGGTGGCCCAACTAGACGAATCACCAATGAAAGGAGGTTCCCACCCGATGACCCCAATGACCTGTTGGCCAGCACTGCTCACTGGTCTAAAGGGATTATAGCGAATTATTCACCGAGTCTGGTCCAGAGTTTCTTGTGTTTACCTTGAATGTGGGTTGAGAAGTCAGAGAGAAGTCAAGCTTCAGAGCTCTGGGTAATGTTGAAGAAGCACTATCACTCACAGTAGTGATCGCAAAAGCATATAGTTATGTCAGTTCAAACAATTTCCCACAAAAACACAGTAACATCCACACTACAGAGGTGTTAACAGTTATATAGTCCAGAAAGGTTAATATGTGGACTGCTGAATATAGTCCACCTTTCTTCTTCATGTCTACATGAACATTTAGCAGCACAAGTCCCAAAAGAAGAACAAAAAAACATCCAGAGCAGTCCAGAGGGAGAGGAGGGAAGGAAGAGGACAGGGATTTTGTTTTCCTGTTCACATCCAAAGCGTCCAGTTCTAGGACGAATATCCATGCGGCCACAGAGGACCTTAGCTTTAGCATTACACTGAAAAGAGTAAAGACACAGAGAGTTAGACAAATTGAAGGAGCAAATGCTGCTCTCAAAGAGCCACGTTCAATTCACACATTATCAGTCTATCCAAGCACAGATGCTGTGTGACACAGGTGGGAAGATGCACTGGTGTCAATGGCAATGGCCGTACAGGAAATCATGTCCATTTCTTTATGAAGCGCAAGGTTCTGGTGGCTTTTATGTAGAAGATAATGGAACATTTGAATCAATTAAAGACAAAGACACAGCACATTTCTTCTAACTACATGTATGAGGGGCACATTGGGCAGTGAGGGACAGGAGAAGGGGGATGGTTTGCTCACAAACCCTCTTAGCCAACAGGTTAAAGTGAGGAGAGGCGAGACAGATACGGCAGAGGAAAAGCTCCATAGAGAATCTGGTTAACACACACTCCACAACCTGCAGTTTGAAGTGTACAACTGCAATGGAGAGGGACATCTAATTAGGGTTAAAGCCGCTCAGGTTATGAAGCGTGAGAGTCAGTTGCACTTTTTAACTGTACCCAGCTGCACACATGTGCACCTTACTCATTCATTATCTATAGGTTCAATTAACTCAAATGAGTTCTGTTTAACCATCCACCAGTGGACCAATCCAAACTGTAATGCTCCAATGATCATCAGATGCTAACTTCACTTTAAGAATACCATAAACCTCTTCATCATCAGTGGAATCCCTCATTCCACTTTCTGAACAGCTCTGAGTGGACACACAGAAAAGGTGCAGTGCATAACTTCAACTTCCTGTTGAAAACAAAAGCAGCTGCTGAAATAAAAGCCTGTGGACAAGAACAATTAGTCTCAGTAGAATTCTTCCTCTTAACCTGACTGTGTTAAACAGCCTGCACCATCCACAGTGCTCTGTTCAGGCTGAACTGTGCTCTGTTATCTCATCAGAGACATCGTGTCTCTACATTACTGTAGCGAACTCAAGTGTGGAATTTAATACAAACTTAAGACTTTAAATGACTGCAACATTCTTTTGTGGGGACGGTCAGTGTGGAAATACCAGATGGGGGATTTCTACATCAAAGAAGAGAAATTTACAACAACCTTTGCCCACGAAAGCATTTTGGGGGAGTTTTCTCAGCCCCTCTTTCCACAGACCTGTGCCATAAATTTAGGTAAATGCATTAATAGCTTAGTGCTAACGAAGCTGAACAAACAACGGACCCTCTCAGGAGAGTATTGGGGAAAACCAGAACAGGACCCTTCCGACCCTATATGGGTCAAAGTAAACAATGGTGACAGTTTGTCCTGATTCTGACTCTGACTCAAGCCAGAGACAGTCGCTGCATGGACCTCTGAAAAGGATCTCACCCAGAATCACTTTTTAGCTGAATCTTGAAACTGTATTAAATGTGCTTTATATCTTTGTACAAGTTCTTTCATGTTCTCAGTGATATCACAAGCTGCATTTTAATACCTTTTTCATGATCGTACGTGGAAGGATAAAAAAGAAATTATTATTTTGGAAAATGACAAATCAGCTTATGGAGCCACATTGCCCCCGAGTGGTTCTGAATAGTTAAACCCAAAACTAAGTCAACAACTTGCATATGACATGTGACATTTATATGGAATAATGCAACTGTTGCTTCAGTGCTTCAGCTGTTTCTTATTGTATTCTGTGTTTAACACAGGAAAATAACACTGTTTGGTTCATTATTCATACGTCATAATTTTACAGATATCCATCTGAATTTTGAGACTCATAACCATCATGTTATGTTATGTTGTTTTTGATGTCTTTTTATCCTAAGTTTATGCTATATCTTTACCCTTTATATCTTAACAAGTTATGGTGTTTTAGAATGCTCTGAACAAATGTTTATGAGACGGAGGAATGCAGGAGTCTAATTCCTTTGAGACGCCCTCGTTGCAGTTCGCCTTACAAAAAACGCCCAGGCAGACGTCGCAACAGTTTCAGGCATACCATTGGCTGAAAGTGTAGCCTAGGCCTACGTCATGCCCCGCCTCCACGAATCAAACTCTGGAAACCGCGAGGAAAAGTCAGAATAGAGAATACTGAAAGTTCAGAAAAGAGTCCAGATCAGTAAAGAAGATGAAGAGCAGTGTTTTTGTTCATTCGTCATCCCGTCTCCTCTCTATAGCACGTTTTAAACTCTGCTGCTGCAGCTTCCCCACCTATTTTTGATCACCAAAAGGAGCCAGCGTTCAGCTTGTCAACCTTTGGTGAACTTAAGTTCGTCTCATCAGAGTTGGTCAGCAACCAAAACCAACTTGACCCTTGGACAGTTTTGTCATTATTTGTGGTGAATTCCGACACACCACCCCGTTCGTCTTCCAAGCGACCAGAAGCGCTCCAGCATAGAAAAGCGACCGGTCCAGTCCCTGAAAGTCAACCACAACGAAGGCCGCGAGACGCGGAACCGAGAGAGACCCAGTGGGACCCACTCGCGATGACCTGTGGTTCGGAGCTGATCTAACCGTAAGATCCGCCCTGTTCTTACATTTCAGACGGTATGCGGTGGGCGTCGAGAGAATTTGCTGTTAAAAATGATAAATTAACCCAAGTTGTTAGCCTTTAAATTCAAATAGTAACAAACCTAGACTATTGGAATGATTCCGGTATCCATCCATCCCCTCCCCTTAGTTCTTTTCAATTCACTAAGTGTTTCTTATATAATCATCCATATTCAAAGCATTTCTCCTGTTGTCTTAAGGTTCATGTCTTTGGTCATATCATTTTAATAAATGATTCATATATATACAGATATAAAATCAACTGGTTTTTGTGTATGTGTTCTTTACGTATGTGTGAGTTCAACAAAACGAGAATTCATGAGTAGCGACTATATGAGACTGGAATTTATTAGTTATTAATTAATCATTGATTATTAATTTAACATACCAGAATCGTAAGAATCTGTCTTTTGTGTCTTCTGTGCCCTAAAACGAGGTAAAATAAGGCTTATTCAGATAGTGAGAACTTTCGGATAAATCCTTATATCTTATCACATCACGCTACGTATGTCCACTATAAATATATATTGTTGGTGCCTCGTGTGCCGGCGATATATAATTTGGCTACATTACCCTAGGTCTCCTTTTAATCAGCAGAGCTCGGAGAGAGCCACACAACACTACAGACAGCTTCTGCAGGCATTTACACACACATCTCTCTTTTCTTGTATTCTGGGCTGGCTTCTTATCAGTGATCTTATGTGCAACTGTAGTGCATTTGCTCACCGTTTGACCAAGCCTGTCAAAGCAAGCATTAAAACAGTGTGTTAAACAGCTTCAGGTGTTTGGAGCTGTCCAGTTAATAGGACAGCAAGCCTTGTCAATATTGGCAGTTCACTCTTAAAAGCAGAGCTGGTGAATTATACAGAGATGCCCTCAATCGTTAGTTTTACAACAGGACAGCTCAATAACACCCATGCTCACAGTTCCTTTGTCACATTTCAGTGAGCATTCAGAGTTCTCAGGCAGTGATCATGAATGAAGGCCACATGTGTGTGATGACACAACTTACCCTCTTCTTCTTCATTGCCTGCAAACAGAAAGAAACAGAAGTGTTAGCATCACACAGAGGTAGAGCTGCTGTACACTGAACAGATTAAATCAGTTAGAAAGCTGATCTTTTACACACGCCGTAGCTCTTTCCACTCAACGTGGAGGCCACAGATGTAACACACACAAAGCACAGGCAGACAAGTCAACACACACAAAGCACAGGCAGACAACGTCAACACACACAAAGAACAGGCAGACAACGTCAACACACACAAAGAACAGGCAGACAAGTCAACACACACAAAGCACAGGCAGACAAGTCAACACACACAAAGCACAGGCAGACAACGTCAACACACACAAAGAACAGGCAGACAACGTCAACACACACAAAGAACAGGCAGACAAGTCAACACACACAAAGCACAGGCAGACAACGTCAACACACACAAAGAACAGGCAGACAAGTCAACACACACAAAGAACAGGCAGACAACGTCAAAACACACAAAGAACAGGCAGACAAGTCAACACACACAAAGCACAGGCAGACAACGTCAACACAAACAAAGCACAGGCAGACAACGTCAACACACACAAAGAACAGGCAGACAACGTCAACACACACAAAGCACAGGCAGACAACGTCAACACACACAAAGAACAGGCAGACAAGTCAACACACACAAAGAACAGGCAGACAACGTCAAAACACACAAAGAACAGGCAGACAAGTCAACACACACAAAGCACAGGCAGACAACGTCAACACAAACAAAGCACAGGAAGACAACGTCAACACAAACAAAGCACAGGCAGACAACGTCAACACAAACAAAGCACAGGCAGACAACGTCAACACACACAAAGCACAGGCAGACAACGTCAACACACACAAAGAACAGGCAGACAACGTCAACACAAACAAAGCACAGGCAGACAACGTCAACACACACAAAGCACAGGCAGACAACGTCAACACACACAAAGAACAGGCAGACAACGTCAACACACACAAAGCACAGGCAGACAACGTCAACACACACAAAGCACAGGCAGACAACGTCAACACACACAAAGAACAGGCAGACAACGTCAACACACACAAAGAACAGGCAGACAACGTCAACACACACAAAGAACAGGCAGACAACGTCAACACACACAAAGCACAGGCAGACAACGTCAACACACACAAAGAACAGGCAGACAACGTCAACACACACAAAGCACAGGCAGACAACGTCAACACACACAAAGAACAGGCAGACAACGTCAACACACACAAAGAACAGGCAGACAACGTCAACACACACAAAGCAAAGGCAGACAACGTCAACACACACAAAGAACAGGCAGACAACGTAAACACAAAATAAGCACAGGCAGACAACGTCAACACACACAAAGAACAGGCAGACAACATCAACACACACAAAGAACAGGCAGACAACGTCAACACACACAAAGAACAGGCAGACAACGTCAACACACACAAAGAACAGGCAGACAACGTCAACACACACAAAGCACAGGCAGACAACGTCAACACACACAAAGCACAGGCAGACAACGTCAACACACACAAAGAACAGGCAGACAAGTCAACACACACAAAGAACAGGCAGACAACGTCAAAACACACAAAGAACAGGCAGACAAGTCAACACACACAAAGCACAGGCAGACAACGTCAACACAAACAAAGCACAGGCAGACAACGTCAACACACACAAAGAACAGGCAGACAACGTCAACACACACAAAGCACAGGCAGACAACGTCAACACACACAAAGAACAGGCAGACAAGTCAACACACACAAAGAACAGGCAGACAACGTCAAAACACACAAAGAACAGGCAGACAAGTCAACACACACAAAGCACAGGCAGACAACGTCAACACAAACAAAGCACAGGCAGACAACGTCAACACAAACAAAGCACAGGCAGACAACGTCAACACAAACAAAGCACAGGCAGACAACGTCAACACACACAAAGAACAGGCACACAACGTCAACACACACAAAGCACAGGCAGACAACGTCAACACACACAAAGCACAGGCAGACAACGTCAACACACACAAAGAACAGGCACACAACGTCAACACACACAAAGCACAGGCAGACAACGTCAACACACACAAAGAACAGGCAGACAACGTCAACACAAACAAAGCACAGGCAGACAACGTCAACACACACAAAGCACAGGCAGACAACGTCAACACACACAAAGAACAGGCAGACAACGTCAACACACACAAAGCACAGGCAGACAACGTCAACACACACAAAGCACAGGCAGACAACGTCAACACACACAAAGAACAGGCAGACAACGTCAACACACACAAAGAACAGGCAGACAACGTCAACACACACAAAGAACAGGCAGACAACTTCAACACACACGAACAGGCAGACAACGTCAACACACACAAAGAACAGGCAGACAACGTCAACACACACAAAGCACAGGCAGACAACGTCAACACACACAAAGAACAGGCAGACAACGTCAACACACACAAAGAACAGGCAGACAACGTCAACACACACAAAGCAAAGGCAGACAACGTCAACACACACAAAGAACAGGCAGACAACGTCAACACACACAAAGAACAGGCAGACAACGTCAACACACACAAAGAACAGGCAGACAACGTCAACACACACAAAGAACAGGCAGACAACGTCAACACACACAAAGAACAGGCAGACAACGTCAACACAAACAAAGCACAGGCAGACAACGTCAACACACACAAAGAACAGGCAGACAACGTCAACACACACAAAGAACAGGCAGACAACGTCAACACAAACAAAGCACAGGCAGACAACGTCAACACAAACAAAGCACAGGCAGACAACGTCAACACACACAAAGAACAGGCAGAAAACGTAAACACACACAAAGCACAGGCAGACAACGTCAAAACACACAAAGCACAGGCAGACAACGTCAACACAAACAAAGCACAGGCAGACAACGTCAACACAAACAAAGCACAGGCAGACAACGTCAACACACACAAAGCACAGGCAGACAACGTCAACACAAACAAAGCACAGGCAGACAACGTAAACACACACAAAGAACAGGCAGACAACGTAAACACACACAAAGAACAGGCAGACAACGTCAACACACACAAAGCACAGGCAGACAACGTCAACACACACAAAGCACAGGCAGACAACGTCAACACACACAAAGAACAGGCAGACAACGTCAACACAAACAAAGCACAGGCAGACAACGTCAACACACACAAAGCACAGGCAGACAACGTCAACACAAACAAAGCACAGGCAGACAACGTCAACACACACAAAGCACAGGCAGACAACGTCAACACACACAAAGAACAGGCAGACAACGTCAACACACACAAAGAACAGGCAGACAACGTCAACACACACAAAGCACAGGCAGACAACGTCAACACACACAAAGAACAGGCAGACAACGTCAACACACACAAAGCACAGGCAGACAACGTCAACACACACAAAGCACAGGCAGACAACGTCAACACACACAAAGAACAGGCAGACAACGTCAACACACACAAAGCACAGGCAGACAACGTCAACACAAACAAAGAACAGGCAGACAACGTCAACACACACAAAGCACAGGCAGACAACGTCAACACACACAAAGCACAGGCAGACAACGTCAACACAAACAAAGAACAGGCAGACAACGTCAACACACACAAAGCACAGGCAGACAACGTCAACACAAACAAAGAACAGGCAGACAACGTCAACACACACAAAGCACAGGCAGACAACGTCAACACACACAAAGCACAGGCAGACAACGTCAACACACACAAAGCACAGGCAGACAACGTCAACACAAACAAAGCACAGGCAGACAACGTCAAAACACACAAAGCACAGGCAGACAACGTCAACACACACAAAGAACAGGCAGACAACGTCAACACACACAAAGCACAGGCAGACAACGTCAACACACACAAAGCACAGGCAGACAACGTCAACACACACAAAGCACAGGCAGACAACGTCAAAACACACAAAGCACAGGCAGACAACGTCAACACACACAAAGCACAGGCAGACAACGTCAAAACACACACAAAGAACAGGCACACAACGTCAAAACACACAAAGCACAGGCAGACAACGTCAAAACACACAAAGCACAGGCAGACAACGTCAACACACACAAAGAACAGGCAGACAACGTCAACACACACAAAGCACAGGCAGACAACGTCAACACAAACAAAGCACAGGCAGACAACGTCAACACACACAAAGAACAGGCAGACAACGTCAACACACAAACAAAGCACAGGCAGACAACGTCAACACACACAAAGAACAGGCAGACGACGTCAACACAAACAAAGCACAGGCAGACGACGTCAACACAAACAAAGCACAGGCAGACAACGTCAACACAAACAAAGCACAGGCAGACGACGTCAACACACACAAAGAACAGGCAGACAACGTCAACACACAAACAAAGCACAGGCAGACAACGTCAACACACAAACAAAGCACAGGCAGACAACGTCAACACACACAAAGAACAGGCAGACAACGTAAACACAAAATAAGCACAGGCAGACAACGTCGACACACACAAAGAACAGGCAGACAACGTAAACACAAAATAAGCACAGGCAGACAACGTCAACACACACAAAGAACAGGCAGACAACATCAACACACACAAAGAACAGGCAGACAACGTCAACACACACAAAGAACAGGCAGACAACGTCAACACACACAAAGAACAGGCAGACAACGTCAACACACACAAAGAACAGGCAGACAACGTCAACACACACAAAGCACAGGCAGACAACGTCAACACACACAAAGCACAGGCAGACAACCTCAAAACACACAAAGCACAGGCAGACAACGTCAACACACACAAAGCACAGGCAGACAACGTCAACACACACAAAGCACAGGCAGACAACGTCAACACAAACAAAGCACAGGCAGACAACGTCAACACAAACAAAGAACAGGCAGACAACGTCAACACACACAAAGAACAGGCAGACAACGTCAACACACACAAAGCACAGGCAGACAACGTCAACACACACAAAGCACAGGCAGACAACGTCAATACACACAAAGAACAGGCAGACAACGTCAACACACACAAAGCACAGGCAGACAACGTCAACACACACAAAGCACAGGCAGACAACGTCAAAACACACAAAGCACAGGCAGACAACGTCAACACACACAAAGCACAGGCAGACAATGTCAACACAAACAAAGCACGGGTGAGTAGTTTTTAAGTGAGTAGTTGTCACAGTTTCTGATGTATGATGGTAACATGTTCTACGATTGTGTACCTCTTACAGATACCACCATTTTACTGAATTTAGTCTTTCACCTAGGCACATTACAGCGTTGAAAATGTTAGATCAGTTGCAGGGCCATGAAACTTAAGTTCTGAAAGATAACCATAGGGTGATGAAGACTTCTGAAACAGCAACAATGAGCCAGATTATGCAGAAGTTTACATACCACAGAAGATTTATCTCCTTCTACGCATCAATGGTTTCACACAGTGATTGTGCAGCAACTATGTCAGTTGGTATCAAACAAAGTAATCTCACCCATCAGCAACAGAACATGGGCCGTTGAGTCAGTTAGAAACAGCCGACAGGCAGTCATCACAACTCACTCTACACAGAGTCTTGGTCACAAGTGGGTCGTCGTTTTGGTCACAAGGGGGTCGTCTTGTTGGTCAGAAGTGGGTCGTCGTTTTGGTCACAAGGGGGTCGTCGCGTTGGTCACGAGTTGGTCAGAAGTGGGTCGTCGTTTTGGTCACAAGGGGGTCGTCGCGTTGGTCACAAGGGGGTCGTCGCGTTGGTCACAAGGGGGTCGTCGCGTTGGTCACGAGTTGGTCAGAAGTGGGTCGTCGTTTTGGTCACAAGGGGGTCGGCGCGTTGGTCACGAGTTGGTCAGAAGTGGGTCGTCGCGTTGGTCACGAGTTGGTCAGAAGTGGGTCGTCGTTTTGGTCACAAGGGGGTCGTCGCGTTGGTCACGAGTTGGTCAGAAGTGTGTCGTCGCGTTGGTCACGAGTTGGTCAGAAGTGGGTCGTCGTTTTGGTCACAAGGGGGTTGTCGCGTTGGTCACGAGTTGGTCAGAAGTGGGGTCGTCGCGTTGGTCACAAGGGGGTCGTCGCGTTGGTCACAAGGGGGTCGTCGCGTTGGTCACGAGTTGGTCAGAAGTGGGTCGTCGTGTTGGTCACAAGGGGGTCGTCGCGTTGGTCACAAGGGGGTCGTCGCGTTGGTCACGAGTTGGTCAGAAGTGGGTCGTCGTTTTGGTCACAAGGGGGTCATCGCGTTGGTCACGGGTTGGTCAGAAGTGGGTCGTCGTTTTGGTCACAAGGGGGTCGTCGTTTTGGTCAGAAGTGGGTCGTCGCGTTGGTCACGAGTTGGTCACTAGGGGGTCGTCGTTTTGGTCACTAGGGGGTCGTCGCGTTGGTCACTAGGGGGTCGTCGCGTTGGTCACTAGGGGGTCGTCGCGTTGGTCACTAGGGGGTCGTCGCGTTGGTCACAAGGGGTCGTCGCGTTGGTCACAAGGGGGTCGTCGCGTTGGTCACGAGTTGGTCAGAAGTGGGATCGTCGCGTTGGTCACGAGTTGGTAACAAGGGGGTCGTCGCGTTGGTCAGAAGTGGGGTCGTCGCGTTGGTCACGAGTTGGTCAGAAGTGGGATCGTCACGTTGGTCACGAGTTGGTAACAAGGGGGTCGTCGCGTTGGTCACAAGGGGTCGTCGCGTTGGTCACAAGGGGGTCGTCGCGTTGGTCACGAGTTGGTCAGAAGTGGGATCGTCACGTTGGTCACGAGTTGGTAACAAGGGGGTCGTCGCGTTGGTCAGAAGTGGGGTCGTCGCGTTGGTCACGAGTTGGTCAGAAGTGGGATCGTCACGTTGGTCACGAGTTGGTCACAAGGGGGCCGCCGCGTTGGTCACAAGGGGGTCGCCGCGTTGGTCACAAGGGGGTCGTCGCGTTGGTCACGAGTTGGTCAGAAGTGGGGTCGTCGCGTTGGTCAGAAGTGGGGTCGTCGCGTTGGTCAGAAGTGGGGTCGTCGCGTTGGTCAGAAGTGGGGTCGTCGCGTTGGTCAGAAGTGGGGTCGTCGCGTTGGTCAGAAGTGGGGTCGTCGCGTTGGTCAGAAGTGGGGTCGTCGCGTTGGTCAGAAGTGGGGTCGTCGCGTTGGTCAGAAGTGGGGTCGTCGCGTTGGTCACAAGGGGGTCGTCGCGTTGGTCACAAGGGGGTCGTCGCGTTGGTCACAAGGGGGGTCACAAGGGGGTCGTCGCGTTGGTCACGAGTGGGGGTCGTCGCGTTGGTCACGAGTGGGGGCCGTCGCGTTGGTCACGAGTGGGGGCCGTCGCGTTGGTCACGAGTGGGGGCCGTCGCGTTGGTCACGAGTGGGGGCCGTCGCGTTGGTCACGAGTGGGGGCCGTCGCGTTGGTCACGAGTGGGGGCCGCCGCGTTGGTCACAAGGGGGCCGCCGCGTTGGTCACAAGGGGGCCGCCGCGTTGGTCACAAGGGGGCCGCCGCGTTGGTCACGTGTTGGTCACAAGTGGGGTTGTCGCGTTGGTCACAAGGGGGTCGTCGTGTGGGGTCGTCGCGCTGGTCACAAGGGGGTCGTCGTGTGGGTTCGTCGCGTTGGTCACAAGGGGGTCGTCGCGTTGGTCACAAGGGGGTCGTCGCGTTGGTCACAAGGGGGTCGTCGCGTTGGTCACGAGTTGGTCAGAAGTGGGTCGTCGTGTTGGTCACAAGGGGGTCGTCGCGTTGGTCACAAGGGGGTCGTCGCGTTGGTCACGAGTTGGTCAGAAGTGGGTCGTCGTTTTGGTCACAAGGGGGTCATCGCGTTGGTCACGGGTTGGTCAGAAGTGGGTCGTCGTTTTGGTCACAAGGGGGTCGTCGTTTTGGTCAGAAGTGGGTCGTCGCGTTGGTCACGAGTTGGTCACTAGGGGGTCGTCGTTTTGGTCACTAGGGGGTCGTCGCGTTGGTCACTAGGGGGTCGTCGCGTTGGTCACTAGGGGGTCGTCGCGTTGGTCCCTAGGGGGTCGTCGCGTTGGTCACAAGGGGTCGTCGCGTTGGTCACAAGGGGGTCGTCGCGTTGGTCACGAGTTGGTCAGAAGTGGGATCGTCGCGTTGGTCACGAGTTGGTAACAAGGGGGTCGTCGCGTTGGTCAGAAGTGGGGTCGTCGCGTTGGTCACGAGTTGGTCAGAAGTGGGATCGTCACGTTGGTCACGAGTTGGTAACAAGGGGGTCGTCGCGTTGGTCACAAGGGGTCGTCGCGTTGGTCACAAGGGGGTCGTCGCGTTGGTCACAAGGGGGTCGTCGCGTTGGTCACAAGGGGGTCGTCGCGTTGGTCACAAGGGGGGTCACAAGGGGGTCGTCGCGTTGGTCACGAGTGGGGGTCGTCGCGTTGGTCACGAGTGGGGGCCGTCGCGTTGGTCACGAGTGGGGGCCGTCGCGTTGGTCACGAGTGGGGGCCGTCGCGTTGGTCACGAGTGGGGGCCGTCGCGTTGGTCACGAGTGGGGGCCGTCGCGTTGGTCACGAGTGGGGGCCGCCGCGTTGGTCACAAGGGGGCCGCCGCGTTGGTCACAAGGGGGCCGCCGCGTTGGTCACAAGGGGGCCGCCGCGTTGGTCACGTGTTGGTCACAAGTGGGGTTGTCGCGTTGGTCACAAGGGGGTCGTCGTGTGGGGTCGTCGCGCTGGTCACAAGGGGGTCGTCGTGTGGGTTCGTCGCGTTGGTCACAAGGGGGTCGTCGCGTTGGTCACAAGGGGGTCGTCGCGTTGGTCACAAGGGGGTCGTCGCGTTGGTCACGAGTGGGGGCCGTCGCGTTGGTCACGAGTGGGGGCCGTCGCGTTGGTCACGAGTGGGGGCCGTCGCGTTGGTCACGAGTGGGGGCCGTCGCGTTGGTCACGAGTGGGGGCCGCCGCGTTGGTCACAAGGGGGCCGCCGCGTTGGTCACAAGGGGGCCGCCGCGTTGGTCACAAGGGGGCCGCCGCGTTGGTCACAAGGGGGTCGTCGTGTGGGGTCGTCGCGCTGGTCACAAGGGGGTCGTCGTGTGGGTTCGTCGCGTTGGTCACAAGGGGGTCGTCGCGTTGGTCACAAGGGGGTCGTCGCGTTGGTCACAAGGGGGTCGTCGATTTGGTCACAAGTGGATCGTCGATTTGGTCACAAGTGGGTCGTCGATTTGGTCACAAGTGGGTCGTCGATTTGGTCACAAGTGGGTCGTCGATTTGGTCACAAGTGGGTCGTCGCGTTGGTCACAAGGGGGTCGTCGCGTTGGTCACGAGGGGGTCATCGCGTTGGTCACGAGTTGGTCAGAAGTGGGGTCGTCGCGTTGGTCACGAGGGGGTCGTCGCATTGGTCACAAGGGGGTCGTCGCGTTGGTCACGAGTTGGTCAGAAGTGGGGTCGTCGCGTTGGTCACGAGGGGGTCGTCGCATTGGTCACAAGGGGGCCGCCGCGTTGGTCACGTGTTGGTCACAAGTGGGGTTGTCGCGTTGGTCACAAGGGGGTCGTCGTGTGGGGTCGTCGCGCTGGTCACAAGGGGGTCGTCGTGTGGGTTCGTCGCGTTGGTCACAAGGGGGTCGTCGCGTTGGTCACAAGGGGGTCGTCGCGTTGGTCACGAGTGGGGGCCGTCGCGTTGGTCACGAGTGGGGGCCGTCGCGTTGGTCACGAGTGGGGGCCGTCGCGTTGGTCACGAGTGGGGGCCGTCGCGTTGGTCACGAGTGGGGGCCGCCGCGTTGGTCACAAGGGGGCCGCCGCGTTGGTCACAAGGGGGCCGCCGCGTTGGTCACAAGGGAGCCGCCGCGTTGGTCACAAGGGGGCCGCCGCGTTGGTCACGTGTTGGTCACAAGTGGGGTTGTCGCGTTGGTCACAAGGGGGTCGTCGTGTGGGGTCGTCGCGCTGGTCACAAGGGGGTCGTCGTGTGGGGTCGTCGCGCTGGTCACAAGGGGGTCGTCGTGTGGGGTCGTCGCGCTGGTCACAAGGGGGTCGTCGTGTGGGTTCGTCGCGTTGGTCACAAGGGGGTCGTCGCGTTGGTCACAAGGGGGTCGTCGCGTTGGTCACAAGGGGGTCGTCGCGTCGGTCACAAGGGGGTCGTCGCGTCGGTCACAAGGGGGTCGTCGATTTGGTCACAAGTGGGTCGTCGATTTGGTCACAAGTGGGTCGTCGATTTGGTCACAAGTGGGTCGTCGATTTGGTCACAAGTGGGTCGTCGCGTTGGTCACGAGGGGGTCGTCGCGTTGGTCACGAGGGGGTCGTCGCGTTGGTCACGAGGGGGTCGTCGCGTTGGTCACGAGGGGGTCGTCGCGTTGGTCACGAGGGGGTCGTCGCTTTGGTCACGAGGGGGTCGTCGCGTTGGTCACGAGGGGGTCGTCGCGTTGGTCACGAGGGGGTCGTCGCGTTGGTCACAAGGGGGTCGTCGCGTTGGTCACAAGGGGTCGTCGCGTTGGTCACAAGGGGGTCGTCGCGTTGGTCACGAGTTGGTCAGAAGTGGGATCGTCACGTTGGTCACGAGTTGGTAACAAGGGGGTCGTCGCGTTGGTCACGAGTTGGTCAGAAGTGAGGTCGTCGCGTTGGTCAGAAGTGGGGTCGTCGCGTTGGTCAGAAGTGGGGTCGTCGCGTTGGTCACAAGGGGGTCGTCGCGTTGGTCAGAAGTGGGGTCGTCGCGTTGGTCACAAGGGGGTCGTCGCGTTGGTCACAAGGGGGCCGCCGCGTTGGTCACAAGGGGGCCGCCACGTTGGTCACAAGGGGGCCGCCGCGTTGGTCACAAGGGGGTCGTCGTGTGGGGTCGTCGCGCTGGTCACAAGGGGGTCGTCGCGTTGGTCACGAGTGGGGGTCGTCGCGTTGGTCACGAGTGGGGGTCGTCGCGTTGGTCACGAGTGGGGGTCGTCGCGTTGGTCACGAGTGGGGGTCGTCGCGTTGGTCACGAGTGGGGGCCGCCGCGTTGGTCACAAGGGGGCCGCCGCGTTGGTCACGTGTTGGTCACAAGTGGGGTTGTCGCGTTGGTCACAAGGGGGTCGTCGTGTGGGGTCGTCGCGCTGGTCACAAGGGGGTCGTCGTGTGGGTTCGTCGCGTTGGTCACAAGGGGGTCGTCGCGTTGGTCACAAGTGGGTCGTCGCGTTGGTCACAAGTGGGTCGTCGCGTTGGTCACAAGTGGGTCGTCGCGTTGGTCACAAGTGGGTCGTTGCGTTGGTCACAAGGTGGTCGTCGCGTTGGTCACGAGGGGGTCGTCGTTTTGGTCACGAGGGGGTCATCGCGTTGGTCACGAGGGGGTCATCGCGTTGGTCACGAGGGGGTCATCGCGTTGGTCACGAGGGGGTCGTCGCGTTGGTCACAAGTGGGTCGTCGCGTTGGTCACAAGGTGGTCGTCGCGTTGGTCACAAGGTGGTCGTCGCGTTGGTCACAAGGGGGTCGTCGTTTTGGTCACAAGGGGGTCATCGCGTTGGTCACGAGTTGGTCAGAAGTGGGGTTGTCGCGTTGGTCACGAGTTGGTCAGAAGTGGGGTCGTCGCGTTGGTCACGAGTTGGTCAGAAGTGGGGTCGTCGCGTTGGTCACGAGGGGGTCGTCGCATTGGTCACGAGGGGGTCGTCGTTTTGGTCACAAGGGGGTCGTCGCGTTGGTCACAAGGGGGTCGTCGCGTTGGTCACAAGGGGGTCGTCGCGTTGGTCACAAGGGGGCCGTCGCGTTGGTCACAAGGGGGTCGTCGCGTTGGTCACGAGTTGGTCAGAAGTGGGGTCGTCGCGTTGGTCACGTGTTGGTCAGAAGTGGGGTCGTCGCGTTGGTCACGAGGGCGTCGCCGCGTTGGTCACGAGGGGGTCGTCGATTTGGTCACGAGGGCGTCGCCGCGTTGGTCACGAGGGGGTCGTCGCGTTGGTCACAAGGGGGTCGTCGCGTTGGTCACAAGGGGGTCGTCGCGTTGGTCACAAGGGGGTCGTCGCGTTGGTCACAAGGGGGTCGTCGCGTTGGTCACAAGGGGGTCGTCGCGTTGGTCACAAGGGGGTCGTCGCGTTGGTCACAAGGGGGTCGTCGCGTTGGTCACAAGGGGGTCGTCGCGTTGGTCACAAGGGGGTCGTCGCGTTGGTCACGAGTGGGTTGTCGTGTTGGTCACAAGGGGGATGTGTCTGAGGGAAGAAAAGGGGTCTGAAGCTGACCCTTCATGTAGTGGAAGCTCCAGGCTTCTCCTCTGAAAGGTTGGACCTCACTGAGGGGAAATATACTGCTACATGAGATGTGAAAGGATAAAATCAGCCTGTTTTAGAGGGTGTTTCAAAAAGACACTAGTTTTGGTGTAAAAACTGGTGCTTGGTGTTGCTTCAGCCAGTTATGTGAGCGGAGCCAGAAGCTCTGCAGTCTTTGAGCAGCACGGTCAAGGATGAAGAGGCCAGGCATTCAAGTCAGGTGGTCCTGCCTTCATTATCACCACCACAATGGAACAGGACACATAGTCAGGTAGGGACTGAGGAACGTGTGTTAGAATTCTAACTACAATTAAAAACTCCATCTCCTCTACCACTGGACAGAGGGGCTTTTAATCTTTCTTTATATCTCTGATAAAAGTAAAGCTGATGGTTCTGCTTGTTGTGTTTCTGTGTTCACATGAGGTGAGTCGTGGACTAGAGAAGCACAATATAACTGACAAAATTCTCCCTCTTCATGAGACAACAGGCGTAAAAATGGAGGTAACAGACTTACTTTTAGGTGGCCAGGGTTTAGGTGTCCACTCCGACTTGGGTCTGGCTTTAATTTCTGTAATGCGATCATTGAACCTGGCATGATCTGTGGTCACAGTGACATATGCCTATGGAGGGAGAGAAAACATTAGAATTCACAGCA
Source organism: Leuresthes tenuis (assembly GCA_036924055.1). Lineage (NCBI taxonomy): Eukaryota > Metazoa > Chordata > Actinopteri > Atheriniformes > Atherinopsidae > Leuresthes > Leuresthes tenuis. Next base: position 34,526,789 of record JAVGWW010000013.1, read on the forward strand.
TGTCGCTGACTCGACTCGTCTGCTGGACCAGGGTGTTGAACCCTCTGTTAATGTTGGCATGGACTGCTGTCATCAAATGTTTTCAACATGACATAACTTACATATGACACAGCACCAACAAAGGCTCCACCACACAGCACGGCGTACACTATGTTCTCCCCAGACCCGCCAGGTACTGATGACATCGTCCGCCGTGGCACAACTGGAACTGATTACAGGTGACATGTTAGATCGCTCTCAAACCAAACATCAATCATTATAATTTAATCATCAATCAGAATTTTGTCACAAGTTATGACTTCAACCTGACGATGTATAAGGGGAGGTTCTGGGATGACTAAATGGAACAATCAGCTGGGACCGTCATGGCTGCCATCGATGACTCTGGACAGCTTTCTGTGTAAGGCAGCAGCAGGAGGAGCTCTACAGGCTGATGATACCTTTACCTCTGTTGGACTTACTGCGAGGAGATGCACTCCACACCCAGAGTAAGGAAAAAGGTTGCTCTTCTTTGGCTGCAACGTGAAATAGTTGAAACATGCGGCCGAAGGAAAATCTGAAACTGGTCTTAGGGCTCAATATTTCATAAATTGATGGAACTTTTAATAACAAGGAAGAGATGTTGGTAATTATTCTTTGTTTGCTATGAGAAATTCTGATCAGCTCATAACATCATATTTAACAGACACCAAAGAGCCACACCACAGACAAACACACAGTATCGTGTGACACTGCCTTTAAATTAATCAATAATCATTACCAACAGTGTAGAAATCAACTGAATACCTAAAGACTCCTGTAGCACCAAAAGGATGTCGTTAAACTCTTTCAACTTTAGAGAAATGAAGGTCCGAAATGAACACATATTACATGTATGCAGAAAAGCTATAGATCCCGAGCCCAAGAAGACGAGGCACAGGCACATTTCAACCATCTTCATGGTCTCCATGAGGCCTCCGTGAGTGTTAAATTAGAGCCAAGCTGTTCCAGCAGAAGCCAAGGGCACTGGATCACGCTCATGTCCAGTGTTGAGGGTATTAAACTCCTCATGCTCTTAGCAGCTAATCCTGTGTCCTGGCCTGTGAGCAAACTCCTTCCCACGCCATTATTTATACCTGCTAATCGGCTCTCAGGTTTAAAAAGGTACAAGTTGGGAGGGATAAGGAGGTAAACGAAAGGGTCAGGAGGTCACAGGACTAGCCCATGATACCCTCTTGTTAACCGAGACCACTCAGAGCGTGACCTCCCCCCTTCAGCAGGAGAACATGAGTCAGGACTCCTTCAGTATCAGCTTCTTGTTCCTCCACAGCAGAATACAGCTGGTAGGTAAGGCGGCTTCTTGTGTTTTTAGCTGAAACCAGCAGTAACGGTTGTGTTCTGTTATCTAACAGGCTGAGTCAAGCTGACCTGTCTGCGGCGCACGCTCACAACTGCAAACCTCTGTCACTCTGTGTCAAACCACGTGACCGACAGTGGCAACCATGTTTCCACGTTCCCATCTGATAAATGAAGGTCATGCAAAGCAAAAGGGACTCCCACAGGCCGCACGTTCACAGGCAAACATTAAAATGAACAGAATTCACACACGGGTGGAGATATTCTGTGGCTCGAGTCAAATGAGACTGCTTTAAAGAGCCAACACGCTGACATGTAGGAGGGAAAGCTGCGAAACAGACACTGCAGCTGCTCTGTGTGACCACACCATGAGGGAAGGTCCTTCAACATGTATGCTGACAAGGACACATTTTCCACACCTAAATGTGCCAATAGCACAAAGTTAACAACAAGTTCAAAGTACCCTTGAACAGCTTTAAAGTGAAAAGCTGAGCTGACCTTCATTCCATGCGCAGCGATTACTAAGCAGTGCAGAGGAACTCAGAGAGGACACCGTGTACTGTGACGGTGGCTGCAGGAACACGCCACGCAGCAGGAAGAGCTCCCGTAGCACGGCTCGTGCTGAAAGAACAGAAATTAAGTCAGGTGTTCCGTAAACTCACCATCTTGGGGCAACCTGAAGGCTGTCCTTCGTGCCAAAGGCCCACACCTTTGCCAGGCCGCTCTGCAGGAAAACATGCTGATCTCCGGGGGGCTACAGTGTGACTGCTGCAGCGTCTGTGAAGTGCAGGCTGAGAGGCCGATGGGGTCTGCTCCGAAACGTGCGAGAAGGCGGAGAACAAACCTGCCCACTGCTGCGGTACTGCAGTGTATGAGAGGAGAGTAATGCCGCCGAGAAATCAGGATGCTGTATGAGGAGCGAATGATGTCATGTATGCACGAAGACAAAGTGTATGAGGGGTGCTTAGAACCCTGCTCATATTTATCCAACACCATCTTTCTGAAAACTACATGTTTAGCAATTCTGAAATGACTACATATAGCTAAAGACATCCTGAACAATTAAGATTTTCAAAGGAAAATGTTTTATTTTTATCATTTTTACAATTACAATTTTCAACTGTTCTCAATTTCCAAATTAAATGCTTATATTTATTTGTTTTTATTTACAAGAAATGTCATCTCAAGGCACTTCAATGATACAGTCCAATTCATTGTAATCACTATTCAATAAAATTATATGAATCAAATTTATACGGAGGGCTGCACGGTGGTGTGGTGGTTAGCACCGTCACCTCACAGCAAGAGGGTTCCAGGTTTCAATTCATACAGAGCAAATTCAAAAACAATTCCCTAGCTAAGGAAACCAACAGATTGCACCAAAACTTCAGTCCAATCTCCCGTCCTGAGCGTGCCTGAGGCGACTGTGGAAAGGAACTTTTAACAGGAAGAAACCTCTGGCAGAACCAGAACCAGGAAGGGTGGCCATCCGCCTCGACCAGCTGGGGTTTGAGAAGACAGAAAAGAGGGGACAACAAATACCATAACCAGGGTGCGATTTGCCAGTGGGGATGGTGGCGATGGTGGGGGTTAACCCCAAGTCCAACTTCCTGTCTGCATTGTCCGCGCCAAAACAAAAGCTTAAATCAAATGAAGAAAAAATTAAAGGAATCCAGAGCAGCACATCATCATAGCAGCTTACAGGACCACAACAAAAAATATATACTGTTTTCATAGTCTGACCTATAGTCTACCAGATTAACCATTAAAAAAAAAAAAAACATCTTGACAGCACATTTCATGTGGTATTTCATGTTTTCTGTTGAACTGATATCGAGAAAGAATTTAAATCTTATTTTTTATTTGACAAATTAAAAAAAAAACATTTTGAGAAAATATTTCTATTTCAGTGGTTAAGTTCACTTTCAAAATATGCCTACCGTCTACGTTATATAGCCTAAGTGTAAGGTTTATCTAGACAAGAGTCAACAGATTTGTGTATTGTTGTGTGGTAATTTTTCTGAATAAAATGTTTCTCAAAGTGGCATCTTCATTTACAAGAACAAACTGGAATCTATCAGATAAATATGACTTAAACAGCCTAATGCAGTTCATTTAATCCCAATAACAGGATTATTCCCAACAGGACAAGCAAAGACACAAGTCCGCCATCAGAGGCTAAGAGGAGATCATTGGTAACTTTCACCAGTTTCTGGACTATGATGCTAAATTGAAATAATAACTAAATAACAACAAGGTTGTTACATTGTAAATGACTCACATTATAAGGCTAGAGCTTATCAGCATTTTTTAAGGACTGGTTCAAATTCTGCCTTGGCTAGTGCAAATGCCTTGGCTAAAGTGTGCTCTAATGAAGAAGTGTTCACATCAGTAGAGAGTTGGCACAATATAGATATATAGAACAATAAAATACTGTAAATTACTTAGAAAAACAATATAAATGGAGTACAAAATATAATGTTTAGAAGTTAAATAGTTTTCTTGGGGTACTAATCCCACAGTAGGCAAATCCTCATCAGGCCCTTTTAAGCACGGCTTCTACAAATGCTGCTTACGGGCCTTGGCTAGTGCAAATTCTGACACAATGTCCTCCAGATTCAAAGACCTTCGCACACTGTGCTCTATTGAAATAGACACCTCTGGTGTCTCTTCCTGCTCATGACAACCACCAGGTGGAGTGGCCACTGTCCCACTGGAGGTGGCTGTTGCTGGAACTGATGTGACATAAAACAAAATTGTGCATATTGTCATAAAGAATCTTTACAGGACATGGCATATGTTATCAATAAAAGTGGAACACTGGACTTACGGTTTTCATTGTCAGCATTTGGTAGGGGCACTTTATCGGTCTGTTTTGTGGTATTCTACTATATCATTCATAGCTTAATGCTAGCTGTTAACTCTTACACAACTTTATTTGTTACATAAAAAGCTGTTTCCATCCAAATCCCTCCAATACATTTTGTACCTTCAACAAACACCCATGTCAGGCACAGCAAGCATGGTACCACTAGCAGCGCCAGTGATTTGATCGTGGCTGGGCCTCCAGAAAACTGGATGGGCCAGCTAAAATAAGACAAAAACCCCCCCAAAAAAACAGGTTCCCCTTCATCTCTGTTTCAACGCTTTTCTGCGGAACTGAGGACAGCGACTATAACATATAAAACGCTACCATAAGTTACCTCTACCTACTGCCAATATTATTTTTCCCTCCAGAAAATGTGCATACAGACAGCCAGACAGTACCGTTAACGTTAACGTTAACTGTTATTTGCCTTGCTGGTGTGAGGGGGTGGCTACGGAGGACCTGATGGGGAGAGGGAGGCCGAGCTAGATGGTAACGGTAACTCATCGTCACTCGTAACCATACTTAATATGTCAGGAGTTTCCGTGTGTTTCTTTGTGAAGCCATATGAAAATAAGCTAATTTGCTTTGTTTTGTCATGTTTACGTTTCATATTAGCTATCGTCTGTCTCATTCATTGCTTGCTTTAAAAGCTTGCGCGCCATTGCCATTCATTTCATTGGATCACTTGCAGCCTGTGGGCAGATGCCACACGTGGGTAGAAGCTTTCTTCAGGCTGCTTATTGGATGAACAGCTCGAATGAAAACTAATGCTATGTCCGAGGGTGGGCCCGGGACTAAAATGGGTAGGCCAATAGTAGTGCCGCGGATGCATGGTACAACCAGAGCTATAGAGTAATACAGAGTTGCTACACGCTTTGATGTCGCTGCTAGGGCTGTCACGTGGTTCATGTAAGTCTCAATAGTTCGAAATGTCACAGCGCTGTAAGTCAGTTTGAATGGGTTTTAGTGGGACGGAGCACAAAAACGTCAACTTTAACATTTACGATACAATTTTCGGTAAATATTGACCAATAATGTGCATTGATTACTACATTGACTATTTATTTCATCAACGTTTTTCTTCTTTGGAGCGGCTGTCAGAAAAATTCTCTCAAAATTAGGCTCAGAGTCGCTGGATACGATTAACACAAAACATTTATTTCTTGCAAGAAAGTGACAAGTCCGCACAACCTGTCAGGAAGCTGCTCAGAGTTGTCTGCTAACAAAATGGTGCTATTGCTATTTATATTGTTTATACTTGCTGGCCACACAATCCTATGGGAAAAGACATTACTAGCCATTTAATGTTATGGGAAGACGAGTTCAGACAGTCAAAACACTTTTGCTTGCTACATAGTATTATGAGAACCGAAAGACAAGAGGAGGCCTCCCCACATCACAGAAACTCTTATTCTTGCAGCTTTTCTCATAGTATAACTATATAATTTTTCTAACAGGCAGAGACACATTTATCACTGTTGTAAATCGTAGAGGGTGTCCCTGCATGCTAACAAGGGACAGCTATACCTTGACCCGTTTAAACGCATTTAGACACGTCTTGCTGCTGCAGTGGTTAACACGATTAATTAACTAAAACTTAACTTACTTAATTAGTTAAAGACCAGTCAGCTAATGCCTCACAATGCCAAAAAATTTTGTAATTTCATCAACTTATCGGAGAAAATACTTCAGAAATACCAAAGATTTATTAAATGTATTATTACTATATATAGTATTTTGGTAATGCTTTAAAACATAACAATCAAAACAACTTTCCATAATGTCACCTGACAATAAAAAGTTAACGGACTTCAGTGAAATTATCACGTTAAGTACCTCACGTTCGCCTCCATTACCAAGCTTTCAGTTAGGTCCCTAAATCCATTACATTTTTAACATCAACATCGACATTTCATGCAAACCAAATGTAAAAATAACAATGTCTAAAAGTATACTTCTGATAGCTAATGCTTAAAAAAGTAAAAAACGTTTAAAATGCTCTTATTTCATTAACCTAACAGTAATTGCTCTTGATGAGCAATTGAGATCAACGGAGCTCCGTCCCTTGTTTGGAACTATTGGCGTCTCCATAACCCAGAAGTGTCGTCCGCCATTTTTTTTACAACGGCTCAATGGGAGTGTCGTAACTCTAGTATTACTCTATAGCTCTGGGTACAACAAGTAAACTTTACAATAAATACTGCATAAAAAACAAGTGGAAAGTTAAGAAAAACTTTAGCATATAAATAGCTGTTAAGGGGGCTTCAATACTGCTATTATAATACTGAATACTCCATTTCAATACTGTAACATTATAAGTTAGCGTATTTACTTTCTGTTAGCCTGATAGCTAGCAAGTTCATTGAGTGTTGCCACTTGCTGTCAAGGAGGACTGCAACTAATATTAAGTTAACTTTGCATTTTTTTATTTTTGTAACTTAATGGCCAAAAACCGTGTCCAGTGCCAGAGCCACATGTGCCGCACTGGAGTCAGTCACGGCCAATGAAGTGCGGGTCCAGCTCCAATGTCTAACTAACCACAATGTGAATTAATAAACGTAACAATGATACCGTTTTTATGTTTCAAACTTAACATTAGTCTAACGTACTGAGAGACACTTGAATAGCAGCTAACATTTGTGACATTACTGTTGTCATTAACTTGTGTTTCCCTGTTCCAACAGGTATCTTTTGAATGGTGTTATGGTGTCGTCGTCCCCCCCCCCCCCCCCCCCTCTTTTACCTCTTTTCTGTCTTCTCAAACCCCAGCTGGTCGAGGCGGATTGCCACCCTTCCTGGTTCTGGTTCTGCCAGAGGTTTCTTCCTGTTAAAAGGGAGTCGTTCCTTTCCACAGTCCCTCAGGCTCAGGACGGGAGATTGGACTGAAGACAAGTTTTGGTGGAATCTGTTGATTTCCTTAGCTAGGACATTGTTTTTTAATTGGCGCTATATGAATTAATTGCATTATTTTGAAATTGATTAATTGGATTCGATTGGATTATGGAACAGAATTCCAATTGGCTTGAATTGGACTTTGGCGCTATATATATAAATAATGGCTCGTTTAAGATGATGTTTAACCTGCAATAAAAATAGCAAGTAAATGTTTTTTAATGCACAAATTATCTTTCCGAGAAACTAGGCTTATTGTAAATTGGGTCACAAGAATTTATTGACTTTAAAAAGTGGTCCCCCGAAAAAAAGTTTGGGAAACACTGATCTAGACTAACAGTGGTTGATGGATGATATGCAGCTAGACATGTCATCACTGGTCAGATTTGAGTCCAACATTGTTCAGCAGACGTAAATAACTATTTTACTGTATTTAAGTTCATCCCTAGCCAGCAGTTTCTAATATGATTCTACATCGCCCTCTCTGGAATACAATTGACTCTGATTACTGGTGTCGCTAATGCCACGTTTCTGACTATAGAGCTGCCAATTACAAGGGTTTTATCCACAGTGGGTGTATCGCTGAGTGGAGAAAATCTCTTTGAAAGGTGGACAGGTTGATGGTGACTTTAGGGCTTAGGGCTGTGCCTCCTCTTCCTGACTACCACCCAGCCAGTCTGGGGTCCCGGCTGCTCGGGTTCAATGGAGTGGCTAACGGGGTTAGCTACACTAGGTGGCTACACACTGACAAAAGGGACCTGGTTAGCTATCGGGTGGTTTTCAATGGTGCAGAGCCGAGCTTCTAATTCAAATAACCTTGCTTACAAAAAGGCTACGTTATCGCTAAAGGAGGCGGAGGAGTAACTAAACATCTGACATAGAGCAAGTGAAAGCAGGAGATGGAGGGAAATAACTGGTAGCCTAAGCTAGAGAACCAGATACACTGGTAAAAAGTGAAAATGAACACCAAAAATCTGCAGGAGTGAGTGTTAGAATAGTACAAGTATGCATTAGAGTGATTTTTAGGTGATTTTTAATACCATTTTATGCCAAACAGTTTTATAAATGTAAACCTCCCCTTGATTTCCAAGTACTGATTATTTATTTACAATACTTTACATATAATAGTGATGAACCTGACAGGAGAGAGAGAAAGAGGGAGAGCAAAGAAAAGAAAGAGAAATAAGACAGAGATGGAAAGAGCAGAGAACCATCATGAGCACCTGCAGGCAGACAAAAAACACGCAGCAACAACACCAGCAGGAAGTACATATAACATAACTGTGGATACGGATTTGAAGCCACAGGACGACACAGAAACTGTATAACAAGCATGTGATTAGGTGAATGAATGTGTGTGTGTGTGCATAAAATATATGGTACAGGTTTCACAGTGCAGAGGGCCATAGAAGGAAACCACTAGACTCTGTCAGAGGTGACAGTGTAGAGATAGAGTGCAGGCATAGAGGGAAGTACAGAAAGATAAAGTGCATTAGAGGGGGTAGGGAACTCCAGGGTAAGTGCTAGGGTAGGAGATGTTCTCTGAGGAGCTGGGTCTTCAAGAGTTTCTTGAAGATGGACAAGGATGCCCCTGTTCTAGAAGCGCTTGGTACGTCATTCCACCATCGTGGAACGACACATGAAAGGAGTCTGGATTGTCTTAAGCATGGTGTAGGAGCTGCTAGACGACAATCCTGTGATGACATAAGCCTTTGCAAGAGCATTCAAGTAGATGGGAGCTGTTCCATTAAGGACTTTGTTGGCTAACATCAGTGACTTGAATTTGATGCGGGCGGCTAAGCGTAGCCAGTGGAGCTCAATGAGCAGAAGGGTGACGTGTGCTCTTTTCAGTTGATCGAAGACCAAAAGCGTTCTGGACCATCTGCAGCGGTTTCACAGCACAGGCTGGGAGACCAGTTAGGAGAGCATTGCAGTAGTCAAGGCGGGAGATGACCATGGCCTGCACCAGGAGTTGGGTGGCATGTTGGGTTAGGTATGGCCTGATCTTTCTTATGTTTAGCAATTTGAAGCGGCACGATTGAGCAACGGAGTTAACATGATCTTTAAAGGTTATTTGGTCATCAATCATGACACCCAAGTTTCTAGCTACCTTTGATGGAGCAAGAGATAGGGATTCAGTTTGGATGCAGATGCTGTGGTGTATGGTTGGTTTGGTAGGGAAGACAAGCAGTTCAGTTTTTGGGTGGTTAAGTTGGAGGTGATGGGCTTTCATCCATGTGGACATGTCAGAGAGACAGTCTGAGATTCGTGCTGAGACCGTGTGGTCGTCAGGTGGGAATGACAGATAGAGCTGGGTATCATCAGCATAACATTGGTATGAGAAGCCATGTGATCGGATGATCTGGCCCAGTGAGGTGGTGAATATGGCAAAGAGAAGAGGTCCCAGTACTGAACCTCGGGGGACCCCTGTGGCGAGGTGATGCACGGCAGAAGGGTTAGGGTTAGGGTGTGACCAAGCCAGGGTACTTTGAATGACCGACTAATGAGATATGATTCAAACCAGGAGTGTGCTCTCCCTGTGATGCCCATGCTAGAGAGTATGGACAAAAGGATACTGTGGTTGACTGTGTCAAATGCAGTCAATAAGTTGAGCAGAATAAGTATTGAGGATTTAGCTGTCGCTCTGGCTTCTTTTAAGGCTTCTGTCACAGTCAACAGAGCCGTTTCGGGGGAGTGTCCACTTTTATATCCAGATTCGTTTGGATCAAGGAGGTTGTTTTGTGAGAGGTAATCGGTGACCTGCTTACAAGACTGCCTTTTCGATGGTTTTAGGAGGAGAGATAGTTCTCCACATGAGTTGGACGGAGGGAAGGTTTCTTGAGCAGCGGTGTAATCCGAGCTTGCTTGAGTGTGGTAGGAAATGTGCCCGATGTCACTGAAGCATTAATCACAATCACACATGTGGTGTGACTGCTGCAGTTATAGTAGGAGCAATGGATTGGAATGGATTAGTGGGAACGGGGTCCAGTGGGCATGTAGTAGGACGGGTACATATGAGAAATTTACAGCTCTCAGTGGGAGGGGTGAATGAAGAAAATGATGCAGTAGGACTTCTGCATGCTGATTTTGTGGTACAAGGTTTGGGTGTGGGCAGTTTGGTAAATGGTAAATGGACTTGTACTTGTATAGCTTTTTTTCTAGTCTAACTCAAAGCGCTTCTAACACTACATGCCACATTCACCCACTCACACCCACTCATACAGCACGTCTTAGGATACACGTAACTACGTGCTTTCTAATCATTCATACACACATTCATACATCAGGAGGCAACGTGGGGTTCAGTGTCTTGCCCAAGGACACTTCGACATGTAGCCCGGGGAAGCCAGAGTCTAACTGCTCTCCCTCCTGAGCTACAGCCGCCCCGTGAGCTACAGCCGCCCTGTGAGTTTGATAAACTGTTTGCTTATAGCTGCCACTTTTTCAATAAAGAATGAGGCAAAGGTGGTGAAAGATTAAGTAGTTTTGAAGGTGGAAAAAAGTTTCCAGGTGTCAGTAGAACTATGAATCTTGTCATTGTAGAAAGATTTGCATCAGTGACACTGGATGAGAATGATGACAGTAGTGCCTGGAATTTGGTTAGATCTGCTGGATCTTTTGATTTGTGCCATTTCCTCCGACGGATTGTCTGGTGGCGTATGCCGAACAGCTCCACTATTTCCTTTATTTTTAAACCATTTAATAAATAGCTTTCAATGGACTGAACGGATGTTGATGGTTGGTCGTCCTCGTCCCATTTGAGGCTCCACAGCATCCAGCCGTTCCAGGACTGAGCAGAGGTTTACTGGCAACCTCATTAATGTGTAAATCTGTGACGGCAGAGTCTGAAGCCAAGCTCTCTGACTTGTTCTACTCGGCCACGGGCATCAGACCCAGATATATTATTAGATTCTACCTGCTCAGCTAATTCTAACAGTGTTTGCAGAATTTGAGGGAGCGCCATGATCTGTGATGCGTCCTCTAAAGACCCGGCAATTCAATCAATTTCCCAGCAAATTTACAATGTAATGTAATGCCCCCTACCAAACAAGATGGGTAGCTCAGTCAGCAGGGAGTTGAAGAAGAGCTGACGTCACTCTACTGCGCCGCTCAGAATGCTTTTTCCTTTTCGAATCATGGGCAGTACTTTGCGGGCAGACCATGAAAACGAAAAAGCAATAATGTGCAGTCTTGAAGAAGAAAATGCAAATGCAAATGGAATGATTGATTACTCGTTTTATTTATGAGTCCAATAATGCAGCCACATTCTCAAAATGAAAAAGCATTTCTGCAAAGGCCTTTTAATTTTCAAATTTGATATTTCAAATTGAATTTTGGGATCTATTTGCTGGGGCATATTTTGAAAATTAGATTTCAAATGTCTATTTCTTTTTCATTTTAATTAAGTGAAAGATTGAGCACTCTTGAAGAAGAAAAATTAAAATGCAAAAAGGATGATTGATTACTAATTTCATTCATGAGTCAAATAATGCAGCCACATTCCTAAAATGAAAAAGCATTTCTGCAAATGCATTTTAATTTGAATTATGGTCAAGATTCGCTTCCATAGTTTTATAGCTCCGCCTGTATTTCACATTTTTAATCTTTCTATCTAGAGCAACGTCATTCCTGATATATAGTAAACTACTCATGTCCTCCATCTCCTGAAAGGGCGTGACCCCACCTTATTGAATAATTATAGACCCATCTCCAAGCTCACGATTTTAGCAAAAGTTCTTGAAAGGCTGGTGAATGAACAGGTGAAGGACTACCTGAGCCTGAACAATATTTGATCTCCTTTGCAGTCAGGTTTTAGGAAGCAGCATAGTACAGCAACTGCTGCCATTAAGGTGATAAATGATATTATGGAAGCCATGGATGCCAAAAAATACTGCACTGCCTGTTAGGTGCTGGGGAGGACTGGATCCAAAAGCGAACAAGAGACAGAAGGTAGAAGTCAAAAAGGGATTTATTAGGTGAGGTGGAAGGAAGCTCCGTGTCCTGGTGACTCCGTGCAAGGCTCGGGAGATGAGTGGTTCCAGTGTTCCGAAGATCTCGTGTGTACTCGTGTAGTGAGTCTCAGATACAGGCTGCGGGTGGGCTCGGTGGCGGGCTGGGCTGGGTACCGATCTCCAACAGGTGTATCCAGTAGTCATGCATGTTCGTCCGTTGTGAGGCAATAATCCGACACCGCAAGCTAGGAGGGAGCAGGCTTTAACAGGTGCCAGATTGATAATGGGACACAGGTGGGGATGGTGAGAGCGCTCCTCCTAGCCGTCCAGCCCAGCCTGAAAAAACAAAAGAAAACCAGCCAGCACCCAGGTACAAACATACTTAAACGAAGGCAACAAAACGTCACAATTACCACAGTAGCCCTCCCTCAACAGACGCCTCCTGGCGTTCTCCCGGGTCTGCCCGGGTTCGCCTCGTAAAAATCCCGGAGGATTGTCGGGTCCAAGATCAGATCCAGGAACGCTCCTCAGGACCATATCCCTCCCAATCGACCAGATACTGGAAACCCCACCCTCGGGGCCTGACGTCCAGTATCCTGGAAACCGTAAATGCCGGGTGATCGGCGATGAGCCGGGGGGGTGGGGGGTTAACGACCGGAGGGCTGAGGTCACTGGTGGAGACAGGCTTGAGGAGGGAAACATGGGATGTGGGATGAATCTTCATAGAGTCCGGGAGGATAAGACGGACAGAGGAAGGGTTTATTATACGGGAAATTGTGAAGAGCCCCAGATAACGGGGAGCCAGCTTACGTGACTCCGTCTGGAGTGGAAGATCGCGGGAGGAGAGCCACACTTTTTGCCCGACCTCATACTCAGGGGCCGGAGAGCGATTCAGGTCTGCTAGCCGCTTCTTGTTCTCAGCGGAGCGAGTGAGTGCTGCCTTCACGTTACTCCAAACCTCCCGAATCCTCCGGAGATGCTCCTCCACGGAAGGAACTGCCACCTCCTCCTCTTGGGCTGGGAACAACGGGGGTTGAAAGCTGTAACAAGCCATGAATGGGGACATACCTGTGGCGGAGCATGAAAGGGAGTTGTACGCGTACTCAATCCAGGGCAGGAAAGAGCTCCAGGATACCGGGTGATGAGCAGCCACACAGCGTAGTGCTGCTTCCAGGTCCTGATTGGCCCGTTCTGTCTGGCCATTTGTCTGGGGATGATAGCCCGAGGAGAGACTGGCTGCTGCGCCCACCGCTTTACAGAAAGCCTTCCACACTCGGGAGGCAAACTGCGGTCCGCGATCAGACACAATATCAATGGGAATCCCGTGGAGCTTAAACACATGCTTTGACAGAAGATCTGCGGTCTCCAAGGCAGAGGGTAATTTGGGGAGGGGAACATAATGCACAGCTTTGGAGAAACGATCAATGATGGTGAGTATGACTGTGTTACCTTCTGATGGGGGTAACCCGGTGACGAAATCCACGGCAATATGTGACCAAGGGCGGCTGGGGATGGGTAGAGGACGCAGCAGACCAGCCGGAGGCCGATGGGAAGCTTTGCTTCTGGCACAGACAGAACATGCAGCCACGACCTCACGAATATCCCTGGCCATCCCCGGCCACCAGAAGCGATGGCGGAGAAAGACTAAGGTACGTTGGGTTCCTGGATGACACGTCAGCTTGGACGAATGTCCCCACTGAAGAACTTGTGATCGGACTGCAGGGGGAACGAACAAACGATTAGGAGGACCACCACCAGGATCCGGAACGTCCCTCTGAGCTTCCTTCACCACCAACTCAATATCCCACGATGCCGCCCGCACCACACAGGTCGAGGGAATAATAGGATCCAAATCCTAGGGACTTGAGTGTGAATAAATGCGGGAGAGCGAGTCCGGTTTTCCATTACGACTGCCAGGACGATAAGACAGCGTATAATTGAACCTGCTGAGGAACAGCGACCAGCGGGCTTGACGTGGATTGAGCCGGCGAGCAGAGCGGAGGTACGAGAGGCTCTTGTGGTCGGTCCATATGAGAAATGCTTGTTTGCAGCCCTCGAGCCAGTGCCTCCACTCCTGAAGAGCCAGAACCACCGCCAGCAACTCACGGTTTCCCACATCGTAGTTACTCTTGGCCGGGCTGAGACGACGGGAGAAGAAAGCACAAGGATGCAGTTTCTGAGTGGAGGGATCTCTCTGTGACAGCACCGCTCCCACTCCTGCATCAGAGGCGTCAACCTCCACCACAAACTGGAGGGAAGGGTCTGGATGCTTAAGGATGGGGGCACTCGTGAACAGAGACTTAAGTTTGGAGAAGGCGCTGTCGGACTCTGGGGTCCACCGGAAGGTGATCTTGGTGGAGGTCAGATGGGTAAGTGGGGCGGCTACTTTACTGTAATCCCTTATGAAGCGGCGGTAGAAGTTGGCGAAACCCAGGAAGCGTTGTAGCTCCTTGCGGTTCTCGTGAGGAGGCCAGTCGGCGACGGCTCTTATTTTGACAGGGTCAGGCTCCAGCTGGCCTTGAGCGATGATGTAACCAAGAAAGCTGACGGAGGGGGCGTGGAACTCGCATTTCTCTGGTTTGACATACAGTTTATTTTGAAGCAGACGCTGGAGAACTGACCTCACATGCTGACGGTGTTCCTGGAGAGACCGAGAGAAGATAAGGATGTCATCTAAGTATGAAAACGAAATGGTTCGGCATATCCCGGAAGAGGTCGTTCATGAGGGTCTGGAAAACGGCAGGGGCATTAGTGAGTCCAAAGGGCATGACCAGGTATTCAAACTGTCCCAGGGGTGTGTTGAACGCGGTCTTCCATTCATCTCCTTCTCGAATCCTGATGAGGTGAAAGGCGTTCCGGAGGTCCAGCTTGGAAAAGACTTGAGCATGGCATAACGGCTCGGATGAGGGATCGATGAGTGGCAGCGGAGTCTTATTCTTAACTGTAATCTGATTGAGACCCCGGTAATCAATGCAGGGGCGTAAAGATGCATCCTTTTTCTCGACAAAAAAGAAGCCCGCCCCCAGAGGGCATGAGGAGGGTCGAATCAGACCAGAAGCCAGACACTCGTTGATGTACGTTTCCATGGCCACTCTCTCCGGGCGAGACACATTGAACAGCCTACTAGTTGGGAGAGGGGCTCCAGGAAACAGGTCGATGGCGCAGTCATAAGGGCGGTGTGGGGGTAGAGTGCGTGCTAATTCCTTACTGAAGACCATACTCACAGAGGAAAGGCACAGAGGAAAGATCTGGAGAGGACTGAGGAGACGCAGACTGAAGGGTCTCCAGACTGGCGGACTTGAGACAGAGAGGGTGGCAGGAGACACTCCAGCTGGAAATGGACGACGTTTTCCAGTCGAGAAGGGGATTATTCAGTTTTAGCCAGGGTAAACCAAGGACAGCTGGCGACCGAGGGGAAGGTATCACATACAGCTGTATGATCTCACTGTGGTTGCCAGAAATATTGAGTGTGAGGGGAACAGTGCGATGGGTAACCTTGGCGATGAGCCGACCATCCAGGGCGTTGACAGACTTGGGGGTTTCTAAAAGCTCGAGAGGGATGTTGGTTTGTGTGACATAGTTAGACATAGTGTGGCAAACAAGGCCATAAGTGCGGGCTCATCCCATCCACACTCTGCAGCAAAAATGCGAAACTCAACGGAAAAGCTGGCCACTGATCCAGGCCCTTGTCTTGTCTTGCCTGGTGAAAGTTACCAATGATCTCCTCTTAGCCTCTGATAGCGGACTTGTTTCTGCGCTTGTCCTGCTGGATCTCAGTGCTGCATTTGATACGATCGATCACAGCATTCTGTTACAGAGACTTGAACATGTTATTGGGATTAAAGGAACTGCATTAGGCTGGTTTAAGTCATATTTATCTGATAGATTCCAGTTTGTTCTTGTAAATGAAGAATCTTCCTCACACGTTGGAGTAAGTCATGGAGTTCCTCAGGGTTCTGTGCTTGGACCGATTCTTTTTACTTTATACATCCTTCCATTAGGTAACATTATCAGACAGCATGGCATAAATTTCCATTGTTATGCTGATGATACTCAGCTGTACTTATCTATGAAACCAGATGAAACCAATAGGTTGGTCAGACTACAAGCCTGTCTTAAAGACCTGGATGACTCAGAACTGTCTGTTTTTAATTTCAGACAAAACTGAAGTTGTTCACTTTGGACCTGAGTGCTTCAGTGAGAAATTGTCTAGTTATATAGTTACTCTAGATGGTATTTCCTTGGCTTCTAGTTCTACAGTGAGGAACCTTGGAGTTATTTTTGACCAGAATTTATCATCTGACGCACATATAAAACTGGTTTCTAGGACTGCCTTCTTTCACCTTCGTAATATTGCTAAAATCAGGAACATCCTGTCTCAGGGTGATGCAGAGAAACTAGTCCATGCATTTCTTACTTCAAGATTGGACTACTGTAATTCCTTATTATTGGGCTGTCCCACATATTCTCTGAAAAGCCTCCAGCTGATCCAAAATGCTGCAGCCAGAGTTCTGATGAGAACTAACAGGAGAGATCATGTTTCTCCAGTTTTAGCTTCTCTTCATTGGCTCCCTGTTAAATTCAGAATAGAATTTAAGATTCTTCTCCTCACATATAAAGCTCTTAATGACCGAGCTCCATCATATCTTAAAGATCTCATTGTAAGATATTTTCCTAACAGAGCACTTTGCTCCCAAACTGCAGGTTTACTTGTTGTTCCCAGAGTTTCTAAAAGTAGAATGGGAGGTAGAGCCTTCAGTTATCAGGCCCCTCTCTTGTGGAATAAGCTGCCAGTAAATGTCCGGGAAGCAGACACCCTTTCCACTTTTAAGATTAGGCTTAAAACTTTCCTTTTTGATAAAGCTTATAGTTAGGGATGGCTCAGGTAATCCTGAAACATCCCATAGTTAAGCTGCTATAGGCTTAGACTGCTGGGGGACCTCATCTGTCACACCTTTCCTCACTTTGCTCTCTTTTTCCCCCTGTTTAATTTCTCAAATGATTTTATGTACATGTGACATTATTGTGGTTATTAACCTATGTTTCCCTGTTCCAACAGATATCCTTTGAATGGCGTTATGGTGTTTTTCCCCCCTCTTTTCCCTCTTTTCTGTCTTCTCAAACCCCAGCTGGTCGAGGCGGATGGCCACCCTTCCTGGTTCTGGTTCTGCCAGAGGTTTCTTCCTGTTAAAGGGAGTCGTTCCTTTCCACAGTCCCTCAGGCTCAGGACGGGAGATTGGACTGAAGACAACTTTCGGTGCAATCTGTTGGTTTCCTTAGCTAGGATATTAATTTTTGAATTGGCTCTTGAATTAATTGGATTATAATTACAATGACTTGAATTCCAGTTGGCTTGAATTGGACTATATTACTTAAGTGCCTTGTGATGACAATTGTTGTAATCTGGCGCTATATAAATAAAATTGAATTGAATTGAATGTATTTATTAATTTAATCATTTTTTATATTGGATAGAAGCATAGAAATCAAACAGGAAGGTTACTATAAAGGCAATTAGAGGAAGAAGGGTATGAATGAATAAGTTTTACTTCTTCATACCCCCTTTCAGACAATTTGCATTAATTGATGTCATATCTGAAGGTATTTATACTTACAAGTTTATTCAGTTGGAAATTTTGTTTATATTATTAGTTTCTATTTATATTCAAATTTATATTTGAATATGTATTTGAATATTTATTTATATTCAAATTTATATTTGAATATATAATGTGATGTTGAGCTCATACTGGTGAATATGTATATGTTGTTTGGGATTGTTCTTTTTGTAACTACTGTTTACCAATTTCAATTTCAATTCAATTCAATTCAATTTTATTTATATAGCGCCAGATTACAACAATTGTCATCTCAAGGCACTTAAGTAATATAGTCCAATTCAAGCCAATTGGAATTCAATTCATTGTAATCATAATCCAATTAATTCATATAGAGCTAATTCAAAAAATTAATATCCTAGCTAAGGAAACCAACAGATTGCACCGAAATGTGTCTTCAGTCCAATCTCCCGTCCTGAGCGTGCCTGTGGCAACTGTGGAAAGGAACGACTCCCTTTTAACAGGAAGAAACCTCTGGCAGAACCAGACTCAGGAAGGGTGGCCATCCGCCTCGACCAGCTGGGGTTTGAGAAGACAGAAAAGAGGGAAAAGAGGGGGGAAAAACACCATAACGCCATTCAAAGGATATCTGTTGGAACAGGGAAACATAGGTTAATAATCACAATAATGTCACATGTACATAAAATCAATTTTGAAATTAAACAGGGGGAAGAAGAGAGCAAAGTGAGGAAAGGTGTGACAGATGAGGTCCCCCAGTAGTCTAAGCCTATAGCAGCTTAACTATGGGATGTTTCAGGATTACCTGAGCCATCCCTAACTATAAGCTTTATCAAAAAGGAAAGTTTTAGAAACTCTGGGAACAACAAGTAAACCTGCAGTTTGGGAGCGAAGTGCTCTGTTAGGAAAATATCTTACAATGAGATCTTTAAGATATGATGGAGCTCGGTCATTAAGAACTTTATATGTGAGAAGAAGAATGTTAAATTCTATTCTGAATTTAACAGGGAGCCAATGAAGAGAAGCTAAAACTGGAGAAACATGATCTCTGCTGTTAGTTCTCATCAGAACTCTGGCTGCAGCATTTTGGATCAGCTGGAGGCTTTTCAGAGAATATTTGGGACAGCCCAATAATAAGGAATTACAGTAGTCCAATCTTGAAGTAACAAATGCATGAACTAGTTTCTCTGCATCACCCTGAGACAGGATGTTCCTGATTTTAGCAATATTACGAAGGTGAAAGAAGGCAGTCCTAGAAACCAGTTTTATATGTGCGTCAAATGA
Source organism: Leuresthes tenuis (assembly GCA_036924055.1). NCBI lineage: Eukaryota > Metazoa > Chordata > Actinopteri > Atheriniformes > Atherinopsidae > Leuresthes > Leuresthes tenuis. The sequence goes on from JAVGWW010000013.1 coordinate 34,545,697, forward strand.
TCAATTCTGGTCAAAAATAACTCCAAGGTTCCTCACTGTAGAACTAGAAGCCAAGGAAATACCATCTAGAGTAACTATATAACTAGACAATTTCTCCCTGAAGCGCTCAGGTCCAAAGAGAACAACTTCAGTTTTGTCTGAATTTAAAAGCAGACAGTTCTGAGTCATCCAGGTCTTTATGTCTTTAAGACAGGCTTGTAGCCTGACCAACCTGTAGGTTTCATCTGGTTTCATAGATAAGTACAGCTGAGTATCATCAGCATAGCAATGGAAAGTTATGCCATGCTGTCTGATAATGTTACCTAATGGAAGCATGTATAAAGTAAAAAGAATCGGTCCAAGCACAGAACCCTGAGGAACTCCATGACTTACTCCAACGTGTGAGGAAGATTCTTCATTTACAAGAACAAACTGGAATCTATCAGATAAATATGACTTAAACCAGCCTAATGCAGTTCCTTTAATCCCAATAACATGTTCAAGTCTCTGTAACAGAATGCTGTGATCGATCGTATCAAATGCAGCTCTGAGATCCAACAGGACAAGCACAGAAACAAGTCCGCTATCAGAAGCTAAGAGGAGATCATTGGTAACTTTCACCAGTGCCGTTTCTGTGCTATGATGCACTCTGAATCCTGACTGAAACTCTTCAAACAGATTATTTCTATGTAAATGATCACAAAGTTGAACTGCAACTATTTTTTTAAGAACTTTAGAAAAAAAGGGAGATTGGATATAGGTCGATAATGAGCCAACACTTCTGAATCAAGAGTAGGTTTTTTAAGTAAAGGTTTAATTACAGCAACCTTAAAAGTCTGAGGTACATATCCTGTCAACAAAGACCGATTGATCAAATCCAATATGAAAGTGTCAATTAAGGGGACAACCTCCTTGAACAGTCTGGTTGGGATTGGGTCTAACATACAAGTTGATGGTTTAGAAGAGACTATTGCTGTTGTTAGCTCAGAAAGATCAACTGGGCAGAAGCTGTCTAAATACAAATCAGGTTCTAAAGATACTTCTAAAGCTCCTCTACTTGATGATACATCAGTGATAATAATGGGAAGGATTCCATTAATCTTCTCTCTGATAGAAACAATTTTATTGATGAAGAATCTCATGAAATGATCACTGCTGAGAGTTAAAGGAATACATGGCTCAACAGAGCTCGGACTCTTTGTCAGCCTGGCAACAGTGCTGAAAAGAAACCTGGGATTATTCTTATTCTCTTCTATCAATGATGAATAATAAGCAGCTCTAGCTTTACGAAGTGCTTTCTTATACGTTATTAAACTATCTTTCCAGACTTTCCAATCACTTTTTGTGGTCATTGTCTGAAATAAATCAATAAATTCAACATATTCAATTTAACTCAACTGCACGGGCTGCCCATCCACTACAGAGTACATTTCCAATTTAATTTTTTTGTATATTTAGAGCTCTACATGGACAAGCACCAACTTACATCGGAGAACTTTAGCAGTCATATGTTCCCAGCAGGTCCCTGAGGTCATGTGATCAAGGTCTGCTGGCTGGTTGAACACTAAAGGTGGCAGAGTCTTTGTAACACTGGCTCCCACTTTGTTGAATTCTCCTCCCCTGAGCCGGAGACTCAGGGCTCTGTGATCTCTTTTAAAAAGCAGCTAAAATCCCATCTTTTAAACTTGCTTTTGATTAGCTTTTGTTGTGTTTTTATATTTTTCATGTTTCATGTATTTCCTTGTGAAGCACTTTGTGATTTTTATCTTGAAAGGTGCTATATAAATGAAATTTTACTTACTTTCAATTGTAAGGATAAAAACAGATTTATCTCAGGACATCAATGAGAATGGGAGCAATTTATTGTAGAATAAGAAATTAAATGATCAGATTGCACTCTTCATTGACATACAGCGGATGCAACTGACACTGTGTAGGTATAACGGAAAGGTGTGAGTACTGTGGTACTATCTACTACCAGAGCCAAGTAAACAGCATGCTGAGTCTTCTTCTGAACTGAGTCTATTCAACAACATATTCAGCTGATTGGCTCCACCCAAACTTCCATCAGTACCTTGACACCTGTGATATTTTTCCTTCCTGACAACACAGCTGTTCTGCTGAGGCTTTCTTTCCAGCTTTTTTTCAATATACTTCCTTACCTTTTATTTCAGCTTTTTTTTTTTAAAAAAAAAAAGAAAAAAAGACAGTTCTTAACAAGTCCCTCCTTTATTCTACATGCTCAGCAAGTTTTTCAGGTCACTGGTGATCCAGGACATGATACTGAGGAAACCCCTCACTGTTCCTGTGAGAATAATGCTTACCACACAGAAGCTGTGATGTAATTCATCACCGTTACACAGTCAGCCACAGCACTGGTGTCACCTCCATGTGGCTCACAGTCATTCCGGTGTGTGGACTTTAGACTTTATATAGCTTCCTGAGTCCACTTTTTCAAAGTTCATTGGTCACACTGTCGCTGAATGAATGTATGGTTGGATGTAAGGAGAGAGAGAGAGATTGTGGTCTTATTCTTCCATTTGAGGATGGGAAGATGACCTTTATAAACATACATAAGGTGTGTCGTTTTTTCTTTTAATGAGTATCTTTCATTATCATCATGTAGTAATAGTAAAAAAGAAAAAAGCAATCTCTTTTGAACCGTTTCTTAGTGTCTTCAGACCATGTTCTCTGGAAACATCTTTGTATATGTGCCTGTATGAGGTTCTTTGCACTGATGCTTTAAAATATTTCAGGAACCGAGTTAGTTCACATGAGCTGCTAGATGTTACCAACCACCTCCGTATTGCAGCAGCATGTGCCTCCCCTGCATGTATTCATACAATTTTCCCTGTCATGCAGACTTAAAGCCTTTGGCTTAAACCCGGCAGATCAGGCCGTTTTAAATCATGTTCATTGGCACTACAAAGTATAAATTAGCCTTGCATACTTTTACGTTTGTGGTTGCATCAAAGTCTTTGTGTCTGTGACTTTACAAGAACAAGATGATCACAACTCAAATATTTTCACATGATATACATTTATTTAATTTCAAGTGAGGTGCTAGAGACGGAAACAGAAGCAGACAAAACAGCTCTTCCTAAAGGTAGGATGTGGTGGCCTCCTGCAAGGGACAAGAAGTGACACAGGATTAGGTTTTTTAATATCATATTCAATTATTTATTCCTTTACAGGGTTGATGCAAATACATGTATGATCACTAAATAATGATACACAGTGATTTCATCCTTCACTTTAGTACCATGTACATCAGTAGACACTTACCTGCCACTCCCAGGGGTTACTGAAGGTCATTTCTCACTTTGTACTCGTACACATCTGTGCTGTGCTGTTTAAAAAGCTGCAGGTGGAACACAACAAACCTCTCATCGGTTACTTGTACCAGCTGCATTACATTCTCCTCAGTGTTTCTATATGTTTCAGGATTCAAACCGAAGATTTTGTGTAAAAGTGGTCCTTGGGAACATCTGGAGTGCCTGTGTCTCTTGTCTTTTTGCGGTCTGATACATTCTCATGTCAGTTTGGCGTATGAGAGCCCTAAAAGCCTGTATTCATTTCTGCAGCCATGTGTCCGTGAAACAAATAGTTCTGCCTTTCCAACATCATCATCTCTTGGATAACCCTCTTTGTTTGTCGGATGATACTTGTATCAGATTTCATGAGGCTATTTGCTTAGAAGAATGCTCTGAGCATTGTGATATAAAAGAAAAAAATGTGCTCAACTACAAGCAGTTCAGCTTCCCTTGTCCCTCTCAATCTTTCCGTGTATAACTGGCCAAATGTTTGTTGTCATCTATAACTAAATGTACACCACTCATTTTCTACAATAGTTTCCATTTTTAAATTACACCCCAAAGGGTTTTTATTTAGACTTTATTCTGGAAATGGGAAATAACACAGACAGCAACAAACAAGCATTTTCCTCCACACACACAAATTGACAAATGTGTTTTTTCTTTTCCTTTTTCCATCAGATGAAGAAACAACAATTAAATAACAACAAATTCTATATAAAAAAAACTGCTTAGCGTCTCCTTTCAGACATATTTTTAATCCACTTGATTATTACCATAAGTCAGGGGAATGGAAACGATAAAAACAAGGTTATATCTCTACTAAAGGAACTTGTAGTTTCTATGGCAGTGCAGTGTGTGAGGAGGAGTGCTGTCATTTACCAGGCCCCAAAGGAAAGCAGATGTTCCAAAGGCAAGACCCACACGTAGCCAGTTGGGATTGGCTGTGTCAGGCTTGGAGCTTGTGAATGCACATCTGGATCCAACTGGAAAACAAAGCAGCGTGAAGACCCACTTACTTTGAGTGACACACGAACACTGCCAGTGCAAGAAAAGCCATGAAGGATCAACAATAGAACCGAGAACAATTCACATCTAAAGCTCTAGTAGCAAATAAAAACCGTAACATCTGGTTTTTTTCCCCATTTCAATACGATATCTGAGCCCATAACAACTGCTTTAGAGTGCTGTAGCTCTGTGTTGGTAGAAGAGGGCGTTGGGAACATTTGGGAACTGCTTGGCTACTAACTAAATCAAACACAAAAATGACAACTAATCACTGAAAAGGAAAGTTTACAGCTTATTTAAGACCTCCCTAACAAGTTAGCATCTTGTTCCAGCCATCCAGCATTGAATAGTCTCCTCTCTTTGCTTATATGGTACAACTACGACAATTTCGTACGAAATTACCCCCCCCCCCAAAAAAAAAAAATAAAAATAAACTGAAAAACAACATAACTAAAATCAGCTCCACTGCCACAAAACTCACGACCTTTGAGGGAAATAAGTCGCCCGTGTGACTGCTCAAACAAAGCTAAGCTAAGCTAAGCTAAGCTAAGGTCAAGGTTTCAAATAACCACAGGTTTTAAGAAATACCCAGAAAAAAACACGCTTCTCTCTAAATGATAAAGTCGACTAATTTTACCTCTGTTGACGACAACAGCCCGAGATAATAACCGCGTGAAAGACATTTTAGCTGAAAAACGGGTCCCTTTCTCGCGACGTTTAAATCTGTCTCGCTGCGGTCGATTAAAATGGCTGAAAGGTGTGATTCAATGACCGCAGAGAAGTCGAGCAGCCGCTCGGGGAGCCCATTGACCAGACCAAACCTTGATTTGATTAGAGAGAAAATCAGAGTATCTTCCATGGACAACATATAAACCAGTGAAGCCCCATTTCTGTTGAGAGTCAAATCTAAAATGGTAGTTAAGGTTGTATCGAATTCCACTTTAAAATTGATCAACGTTATTGGTTTGAAGAAAACATACAAAGGCTCAGAACTAATGTAACATTGTTTAATATGACTTACAATGACAAACCAAAAGTTCACTTTATCGAGTCTTAGAGCAAGATATATTGTTGTTAACCAAGTATTTTTTGCCAAATATTTAGGTGGCAATGTTTGAACTCAGCACAACTAAAGCATCACGTAAAAAAATACGTAATATTTCCTGTAAAGGTTATTCAGAGCATGACAAAATAAAAAAACAACAACTGTGTGGTCACATTCTCATCCAGAGACCGTGTTACGTGCCGGTGTTTGACACGCACGCTCAGGCAGCTGCCTGACCCGGAGGAGAAGCACGGCGGCCATTTTGCTCGGAAGGGGGCCTCGGCTTCAACACGTGAGAGAGAGGAGCCTGAAGAGACTGACACAGACCAGGATCTCTACCTCCAAGGGAATATTATTCATGTGTGAGGCCAAAGTGGCATAGGAAGCAACACAATGCCCACAATAACCCTGCCGCCGAAGGAAAATGCTCTCTTCAAGAGAATTTTGGTAGGCTAAATCACCAGATAACGTTAGCCTGTTCGCTAATGCTACTTTACCAAGTAGTCGTCCGTTCTTGCAATCCGAGCTTGTTGCCTGCTTGTACATAAAAAGCATAGTAATCCTTTCTTCTCGCTCATGAGCTGGTTGCGGTTAGACGGTGGTAAAAAGCAAGCGGCTCAGTTGGATTGTCATGCGGTGCTGTGGTTTGTGCTGTGGCCTTGCAACACATCCAAAGTATATCAATGACAAAGCTTCTTGACACCTGACAGCAATGCCCAAGTGCAGGTGGGTAGGTCGGTGCGTTTGATTATAGATTGCATTTGGCAATGACCCTGTCTGTGCAGGATCTGGGTTTGAACTGCATCTCCTCCCACAGCAGCTGCCGCTGGTCGGAGCAGTTGGGAGGCAGCATTCAGCCTCGGTAGCTGCCGGCTGCGTGCCAAGCCAGATGATGCTGTGGGAACGTGGACATGGTTGCCTCCGGCTTGTCTCTCTGCCACAGTAATCGCACAGGAAGACTGAAGCTGTTCGCTTTGAAGCGGCATCATATTAACGTTAATTCAGAATACCCAGCCGTTGACTTTAGCTGTCTCTGTGCTTCCAACCAACAGTTGGGAGGTCCTGCCGGTTTGTCATTTCTCTGTCAGGCAGACTAAGGAAGATACAGGGCGCGCGCGCGCGCGCTGTGAGCCAGGCACATCCATCCGGCCGCTTGTTTGATTACCTCCATCAAGTGCTTCAGTTTCCCTGGTGCTGTGTGTGTGTGACGTTATTCCCTTTGTTCATCTTGTTGGTTACATGGAACAGACTTAATGTCCTTTTTGCGCTTTTGAGCCCACCTCTCCAGCCTCAGATGCCTGACCAAGCAGCTGCTCTGTCCTCTCTTACAGAGATGTTATGAGCACAAGCAGTACAGGAATGGCCTGAAGTTCTGCAAACAGATTCTGAGCAACCCGAAGTTTGCAGAGCATGGAGGTAAGATGACACCCATTTCACATTGCTCCATCACACCAAACCAAAACACTACTATCAGCCACTTCTTGTCATTTGTAGGTGACAAATGATAATAATTTGACATAACTGTAAGATTTTGGTTAATTTAGTCTCCATTAATTTCTACTTTATAAAAAACAGGTCACTCTTCTCTCTTTATATTCCAGCACACAGACTTAGATTAATAAGTGTTAAAGTGATTACTATTTATGTTGGTGACAAACAGTTAAATTCTGACTAAACCAAAACTTTCATCTTAGATGCTAATGTCAGCATGCACAGTAAAGCTAGCAGCATCAAAGCTGGTGTGAGTTCGGTCCTGGTAATAGATAAAGATACATTTCCAAGGCAACACATGACCTGACTACATTCTATAAATGTATATGATACACTTCAGAATAGAAACACACGGCATGTCTCTGTGTCGTGTTATTTTGACAGTGCAGTGTTTCTTCCACTTTACTGTGGGTAGGATTGGAGAAATGTCACATTAAAAGTCTTTGTTTATGAGAACAGATAGAAAATCAAGAACTGAAGTACACAAGCTTCTTTATTCTTAATATTCATGCCCCATTTGTCTGCCTTGCATGATCTCAGAGACATCAATCTTATTGTCTGAATTAGGAATGGGAGTTGGCTTTATGGTTAGTAAATTGTGTGACTGATTTTTCTGAAGCCTGAAAACTGAGGCTCAGCAAACAGCCTGCACTCAGGGCCGTACGCAGGGCCCAAAAAATACTGCGGTCATAAGTCAGAACTTCTCGTCGGGTTCGGGGCACGCTCCCCGGGAAATGATTTAAATTCCGTTATTTAAATCTGTCCATTTTTTAGAATCTTAAAGGAACAAAAACAACATCATCATGACTTTTAGGCTTATTTGTTTTGTTTGTTATCAGAGAACATCAGCCTCATCCTAAATGATTTCCAAATAAGTTACAATGTAAAACTGGAGAATGAATTTCATCAAGTCATGGATTAGGAATAAAAAGGAATGAACTGTCCTGGGACAGAGGGATAATATATACAAATGCTTCATATTCCCTTAGACACCCAAGCCCTATTACACTATCATGTTGACAGTGCCTCATCTGTTCACTCTTGTTAAGGAAAACCAGCTTTTGAACACATTTCATATTATAATCTTACACAATACTTCAATAATCATGCATTATACATCTGACTTTTAAAACGTATACAGTTCTGTTATAGTCTCTTCCTTTTATAGCACCTGCTCTCCCTCTGTCACTGCTCCTCTTCTTGCTGCTTGGCCCAAAGATGAACTTGGTTTGGCTCAGCCTTTTCCTCTCTATCCTGTTTTCCCTTAAGTAAAGAATATAAAAAACTGGACTATCTCACTCACCTGCACCATAATGCTAACCTCAATAATATTGTTAATATTGTACATTTTTACACTTATATTTTAATACCCTACACTCAACACTTTTTTACTGAAGCATTTTTCTTATTTTGGGTGGAATTATTGTGCCAAGGTTTTATTTATTCAACATATTTATATTTAAATTCTTATCCTTAATTCTTGGTAGTAGGTAAAATTTCACTGCACATTGTACTATGTATGATTATGTATGGGACAAATAAAACTCTTGAATCTATAAACACAGTCAAACTGATAGAAATGAAAACAATACTCCATTTCAACATCATGTCTTCAGATGTCAGAAATCTTAAAAAACCTTGAGGGCGGTGCGGAGCTTTTGAAATTTGAGGTAAAAATGGGCATTCTGAGGCTTTTTGAAGGAACATTATGGTGACTCATGAAGTAAGGGCAAGTTACCACAGAAAATGATTTATTATTATTATTTTGAAAATTAACCGGGTGTTTTATTTTGTTTCTGCGCACGACTTCCTGTCCCACACATCTGCTCTGTGCAGTGTTGCTGCGTTGTGCTCCGGCATCCGGCAGAAATATAGGAACAGGTTCAGCATCCAACACTGAGAAATCAACACTGAATAAATGTTTAATTTTCAATCAAAGACGTCGCTGACATTTCAGTCGCAAAATGAATTTTGACTCAACCGGTGGAAATTGATTGACGACCGGGACTGACGGAGTTAACCAAAATTAAACTTTGATTCATGTTTCCTTGCTATCCGAGTGGTACGCTGGGCTGCAATAAAAATATCTCCACATTAAAATGCTTTTTTTTCTCAGTCATCTACCACTTAAACTGCTCTCCACCTACATTTTTAGCTTGATGTGCTCCTCTTCCAGTGACTGATGTGACTGACTGACTCACTAACGGTAGCTGTAACATCAAAGTACGACATCTGTGTGGTAGTTACCATAGCGACAGTGCATGTTGTTGATGACGTGCAGCACGTATGCCCAAATTGAGCCACTGTTTTATTAAACAGTCGCGCTACTCTTGGCTCTTCAAATATAAAATCACCACAATTTAAGCAAAAAAAATAAAAAATACAGAGGACATGACCTCTGTGTCCTCTATGGTAGTTACGGCCTTGCCTGCACTGTAACTCACTGTATGAATGGGCTGAATCAGAAAGCTTGTTAATGTTAGTCAGTGGCTGCTGTCTCTTCATACATAGCAGACTTCAGAGCTGACTTTTCATTGCCCTAAATGTCCATCTGTTCACACAAGTGCAGACTTTAATGTGACATTTTTTAAAAAAGATTTTCTTGAGTCCTTCATGAGGTTTAGAGATTTATGACATGAAATCTTGCATACCAATGGTTGGTGACCACTTAAGTTTTTCCTCATAATTATGAAATCTTGCCATTGTGAGAGAAAAAAAGAATTAAGGGTGCTTTTACACCAGGGTAGTCTGAGGGACTTGGTTCGATCGGGCGATGAATGCCCAAAAATGTCACAGCTTTAATTGGTTTGGTTCACTTTCACACTGCACTTCTGGAAGCGGACCAAACCACCTGGACAACATCACAGAAATATAGCAGCTGCCCGTTTGGGGCGATAATGCCTAACATGAGCACTGACCAGGAAGGAAAAAAAGCAAGAGGTAGAAGAAAACCCAGCTCATCGATTTTCCAGGACTGAAAACAGAAATGCATCCCTTTCAGCCAGCTTGTTCACAGCAAAAACAAACAATGGAGCAACACTACATGTATGCAGTCTTTCCATTTTTTACTTTGGTGTTCAAACCTGATTGCTTTTTCACAAGAAGCTTTCCTGCTTCCTTTCTTTGCTGGACAGTCTATTTTATTACTTTCTGTAAGCAAACCGCACCAGGGTTCGGATGAGGTCTCATGCCTGCCCAAACGAAGCATACTATCTGAGCAACCGAACTCTGGTCCATTTAAAGGCCAAACAGCTCTGGTGTGAAAGCGCCCTACATTAGAATGACATGACTGACTGTGATGGGGAGACATAGCAATATTTTTCCATAATTTAATGACAAATATTCCTTTTATGAGATACCTCCATTTTTGATGGCCATTTTATACAGACCGACAAGCTCACCGACTGTATACGGACCGACAAGCTCGCCGACTGTATACGGACCGACAGGCTCGCCGACTGTATACGGACCGACAGGCTCGCCGACTGTATACGGACCGACAGGCTCGCCGACTGTATACGGACCGACAGGCTCGCCGACTGTATACGGACGGACAGGCTGACCGACTGTATACGGACCGACAGGCCGACTGTATACGGACCGACAGGCCGACTGTATACGGACCGACAGGCTGACCGACTGTATACGGACCGACAGGCCGACCGACTGTATACGGACAGGCAGGCCGACTGTATACGGACCGACAGGCTCGCCGACTGTATACGGACCGACAGGCTCGCCGACTGTATACGGACCGACAGGCTCGCCGACTGTATACGGACCGACAGGCTCGCCGACTGTATACGGACCGACAGGCTCGCCGACTGTATACGGACCGACAGGCTCGCCGACTGTATACGGACCGACAGGCTCGCCGACTGTATACGGACCGACAGGCTCGCCGACTGTATACGGACCGACAGGCTCGCCGACTGTATACGGACGGACAGGCTGACCGACTGTATACGGACCGACAGGCCGACTGTATACGGACCGACAGGCCGACTGTATACGGACCGACAGGCTGACCGACTGTATACGGACCGACAGGCCGACCGACTGTATACGGACCGACAGGCCGACTGTATACGGACCGACAGGCAGGCCGACTGTATACGGACCGACAGGCTCGCCGACTGTATACGGACCGACAGGCTCGCCGACTGTATACGGACCGACAGGCTGACCGACTGTATACGGACCGACAGGCTGACCGACTGTATACGGACCGACAGGCCGACTGTATACGGACCGACAGGCCGACTGTATACGGACCGACAGGCCGACTGTATACGGACCGACAGGCCGACTGTATACGGACCGACAGGCAGGCCGACTGACTGTATACGGACCGACAGGCCGACTGACTGTATACGGACCGACAGGCCGACTGTATACGGACGGACAGGCAGGCCGACTGTATACGGGCCGACAGGCCGACTGTATACGGACCGACAGGCAGGCCGACTGTATACGGACCGACAGGCCGACTGTATACGGACCGACAGGCAGGCCGACTGTATACGGACCGACAGGCTGGCCGACTGTATACGGACCGACAGGCTGGCCGACTGTATACGGACCGACAGGCTGGCCGACTGTATACGGACCGACAGGCTCGCCGACTGTATACGGACCGACAGGCTCGCCGACTGTATACGGACGGACAGGCTGACCGACTGTATACGGACCGACAGGCCGACTGTATACGGACCGACAGGCTGACCGACTGTATACGGACCGACAGGCCGACTGTATACGGACCGACAGGCTCGCCGACTGTATACGGACCGACAGGCTCGCCGACTGTATACGGACCGACAGGCTCGCCGACTGTATACGGACCGACAGGCTGGCCGACTGTATACGGACCGACAGGCTCGCCGACTGTATACGGACCGACAGGCTCGCCGACTGTATACGGACCGACAGGCTCGCCGACTGTATACGGACCGACAGGCTCGCCGACTGTATACGGACCGACAGGCTCGCCGACTGTATACGGACCGACAGGCTCGCCGACTGTATACGGACGGACAGGCTGACCGACTGTATACGGACCGACAGGCCGACTGTATACGGACCGACAGGCTGACCGACTGTATACGGACCGACAGGCCGACTGTATACGGACCGACAGGCAGGCCGACTGTATACGGACCGACAGGCAGGCCGACTGTATACGGACCGACAGGCCGGCCGACTGTATACGGACCGACAGGCAGGCCGACTGTATACGGACGGACAGGCAGGCCGACTGTATACGGACGGACAGGCAGGCCGACTGTATACGGACCGACAGGCCGACTGTATACGGACCGACAGGCCGACTGTATACGGACCGACAGGCAGGCCGACTGTATACGGACCGACAGGCAGGCCGACTGTATACGGACCGACAGGCAGGCCGACTGTATACGGACCGACAGGCAGGCCGACTGTATACGGACCGACAGGCAGGCCGACTGTATACGGACCGACAGGCAGGCCGACTGTATACGGACCGACAGGCAGGCCGACTGTATACGGACCGACAGGCAGGCCGACTGTATACGGACCGACAGGCAGGCCGACTGTATACGGACCGACAGGCAGGCCGACTGTATACGGACCGACAGGCAGGCCGACTGTATACGGACCGACAGGCAGGCCGACTGTATACGGACCGACAGGCAGGCCGACTGTATACGGACCGACAGGCAGGCCGACTGTATACGGACCGACAGGCAGGCCGACTGTATACGGACCGACAGGCAGGCCGACTGTATACGGACCGACAGGCCGACTGTATACGGACGGACAGGCAGGCCGACTGTATACGGACGGACAGGCTGACCGACTGTATACGGACGGACAGGCTGACCGACTGTATACGGACGGACAGGCTGACCGACTGTATACGGACGGACAGGCTGACCGACTGTATACGGACCGACAGGCAGGCCGACTGTATACGGACCGACAGGCAGGCCGACTGTATACGGACGGACAGGCAGGCCGACTGTATACGGACGGACAGGCAGGCCGACTGTATACGGACGGACAGGCAGGCCGACTGTATACGGACCGACAGGCAGGCCGACTGTATACGGACCGACAGGCCGACTGTATACGGACGGACAGGCAGGCCGACTGTATACGGACGGACAGGCTGACCGACTGTATACGGACGGACAGGCTGACCGACTGTATACGGACCGACAGGCTGACCGACTGTATACGGACCGACAGGCTGACCGACTGTATACGGACCGACAGGCTGACCGACTGTATACGGACCGACAGGCTGACCGACTGTATACGGACCGACAGGCTGACCGACTGTATACGGACCGACAGGCCGACTGTATACGGACCGACAGGCCGACTGTATACGGACCGACAGGCCGACTGTATACGGACCGACAGGCCGACTGTATACGGACCGACAGGCCGACTGTATACGGACCGACAGGCAGGCCGACTGACTGTATACGGACCGACAGGCAGGCCGACTGTATACGGACCGACAGGCTCGCCGACTGTATACGGACCGACAGGCTCGCCGACTGTATACGGACCGACAGGCTCGCCGACTGTATACGGACCGACAGGCCGACTGTATACGGACCGACAGGCCGACTGTATACGGACCGACAGGCTGACCGACTGTATACGGACCGACAGGCCGACCGACTGTATACGGACCGACAGGCCGACTGTATACGGACCGACAGGCAGGCCGACTGTATACGGACCGACAGGCTCGCCGACTGTATACGGACCGACAGGCTCGCCGACTGTATACGGACCGACAGGCTCGCCGACTGTATACGGACCGACAGGCTCGCCGACTGTATACGGACCGACAGGCTCGCCGACTGTATACGGACCGACAGGCTCGCCGACTGTATACGGACGGACAGGCTGACCGACTGTATACGGACCGACAGGCCGACTGTATACGGACCGACAGGCCGACTGTATACGGACCGACAGGCTGACCGACTGTATACGGACCGACAGGCCGACCGACTGTATACGGACCGACAGGCCGACTGTATACGGACCGACAGGCAGGCCGACTGTATACGGACCGACAGGCTCGCCGACTGTATACGGACCGACAGGCTCGCCGACTGTATACGGACCGACAGGCTGACCGACTGTATACGGACCGACAGGCTGACCGACTGTATACGGACCGACAGGCCGACTGTATACGGACCGACAGGCCGACTGTATACGGACCGACAGGCCGACTGTATACGGACCGACAGGCCGACTGTATACGGACCGACAGGCAGGCCGACTGACTGTATACGGACCGACAGGCCGACTGACTGTATACGGACCGACAGGCCGACTGTATACGGACGGACAGGCAGGCCGACTGTATACGGGCCGACAGGCCGACTGTATACGGACCGACAGGCAGGCCGACTGTATACGGACCGACAGGCCGACTGTATACGGACCGACAGGCAGGCCGACTGTATACGGACCGACAGGCTGGCCGACTGTATACGGACCGACAGGCTGGCCGACTGTATACGGACCGACAGGCTGGCCGACTGTATACGGACCGACAGGCTCGCCGACTGTATACGGACCGACAGGCTCGCCGACTGTATACGGACCGACAGGCTCGCCGACTGTATACGGACCGACAGGCTCGCCGACTGTATACGGACGGACAGGCTGACCGACTGTATACGGACCGACAGGCCGACTGTATACGGACCGACAGGCTGACCGACTGTATACGGACCGACAGGCCGACTGTATACGGACCGACAGGCTCGCCGACTGTATACGGACCGACAGGCTCGCCGACTGTATACGGACCGACAGGCTCGCCGACTGTATACGGACCGACAGGCTGGCCGACTGTATACGGACCGACAGGCTCGCCGACTGTATACGGACCGACAGGCTCGCCGACTGTATACGGACCGACAGGCTCGCCGACTGTATACGGACCGACAGGCCGACTGTATACGGACCGACAGGCCGACTGTATACGGACCGACAGGCAGGCCGACTGACTGTATACGGACCGACAGGCCGACTGACTGTATACGGACCGACAGGCCGACTGTATACGGACGGACAGGCAGGCCGACTGTATACGGACCGACAGGCCGACTGTATACGGACCGACAGGCCGACTGTATACGGACCGACAGGCCGACTGTATACGGACCGACAGGCCGGCCCACTGTATACGGACCGACAGGCAGGCCGACTGTATACGGACCGACAGGCAGGCCGACTGTATACGGACCGACAGGCAGGCCGACTGTATACGGACCGACAGGCAGGCCGACTGTATACGGACCGACAGGCAGGCCGACTGTATACGGACCGACAGGCAGGCCGACTGTATACGGACCGACAGGCAGGCCGACTGTATACGGACCGACAGGCAGGCCGACTGTATACGGACGGACAGGCAGGCCGACTGTATACGGACGGACAGGCTGACCGACTGTATACGGACAGGCTGACCGACTGTATACGGACAGGCTGACCGACTGTATACGGACAGGCTGACCGACTGTATACGGACCGACAGGCCGACTGTATACGGACGGACAGGCAGGCCGACTGTATACGGACAGGCAGGCCGACTGTATACGGACCGACAGGCCGGCCGACTGTATACGGACCGACAGGCCGGCCGACTGTATACGGACCGACAGGCCGGCCGACTGTATACGGACCGACAGGCCGACTGTATACGGACGGACAGGCAGGCCGACTGTATACGGACCGACAGGCAGGCCGACTGTATACGGACCGACAGGCAGGCCGACTGTATACGGACCGACAGGCAGGCCGACTGTATACGGACCGACAGGCAGGCCGACTGTATACGGACCGACAGGCCGACCGACTGTATACGGACCGACAGGCCGACCGACTGTATACGGACCGACAGGCCGACCGACTGTATACGGACCGACAGGCCGACCGACTGTATACGGACCGACAGGCCGACCGACTGTATACGGACCGACAGGCCGACCGACTGTATACGGACCGACAGGCCGACCGACTGTATACGGACCGACAGGCCGACCGACTGTATACGGACCGACAGGCCGACCGACTGTATACGGACCGACAGGCCGACCGACTGTATACGGACCGACAGGCCGACCGACTGTATACGGACCGACAGGCCGACCGACTGTATACGGACCGACAGGCCGACCGACTGTATACGGACCGACAGGCCGACTGTATACGGACGGACAGGCAGGCCGACTGTATACGGACCGACAGGCCGACCGACTGTATACGGACCGACAGGCCGACCGACTGTATACGGACCGACAGGCCGACCGACTGTATACGGACCGACAGGCCGACTGTATACGGACCGACAGGCAGGCCGACTGTATACGGACCGACAGGCAGGCCGACTGTATACGGACCGACAGGCAGGCCGACTGTATACGGACCGACAGGCCGACCGACTGTATACGGACCGACAGGCCGACCGACTGTATACGGACCGACAGGCCGACCGACTGTATACGGACCGACAGGCAGGCCGACTGTATACGGACCGACAGGCAGGCCGACTGTATACGGACAGGCAGGCCGACTGTATACGGACCGACAGGCAGGCCGACTGTATACGGACAGGCAGGCCGACTGTATACGGACCGACAGGCAGGCCGACTGTATACGGACCGACAGGCAGGCCGACTGTATACGGACCGACAGGCAGGCCGACTGTATACGGACCGACAGGCAGGCCGACTGTATACGGACCGACAGGCCGACTGTATACGGACCGACAGGCCGACTGTATACGGACCGACAGGCAGGCCGACTGTATACGGACCGACAGGCCGACCGACTGTATACGGACCGACAGGCCGACCGACTGTATACGGACCGACAGGCCGACCGACTGTATACGGACCGACAGGCCGACCGACTGTATACGGACCGACAGGCAGGCCGACTGTATACGGACGGACAGGCTGGCCGACTGTATACGGACCGACAGGCCGACCGACTGTATACGGACCGACAGGCCGACCGACTGTATACGGACCGACAGGCCGACCGACTGTATACGGACCGACAGGCCGACCGACTGTATACGGACCGACAGGCCGACCGACTGTATACGGACCGACAGGCCGACCGACTGTATACGGACCGACAGGCAGGCCGACTGTATACGGACCGACAGGCAGGCCGACTGTATACGGACCGACAGGCAGGCCGACTGTATACGGACCGACAGGCAGGCCGACTGTATACGGACCGACAGGCATGCCGACTGTATACGGACCGACAGGCATGCCGACTGTATACGGACCGACAGGCAGGCCGACTGTATACGGACCGACAGGCAGGCCGACTGTATACGGACCGACAGGCAGGCCGACTGTATACGGACCGACAGGCAGGCCGACTGTATACGGACCGACAGGCCGACCGACTGTATACGGACCGACAGGCCGACTGTATACGGACCGACAGGCAGGCCGACTGTATACGGACCGACAGGCAGGCCGACTGTATACGGACCGACAGGCAGGCCGACTGTATACGGACCGACAGGCCGACTGTATACGGACCGACAGGCAGGCCGACTGTATACGGACCGACAGGCAGGCCGACTGTATACGGACCGACAGGCAGGCCGACTGTATACGGACCGACAGGCAGGCCGACTGTATACGGACCGACAGGCAGGCCGACTGTATACGGACCGGCAGGCAGGCCGACTGTATACGGACCGACAGGCAGGCCGACTGTATACGGACCGACAGGCCGACTGTATACGGACCGACAGGCAGGCCGACTGACTGTATACGGACCGACAGGCCGACTGACTGTATACGGACCGACAGGCCGACTGTATACGGACGGACAGGCAGGCCGACTGTATACGGACCGACAGGCCGACTGTATACGGACCGACAGGCCGACTGTATACGGACCGACAGGCCGACTGTATACGGACCGACAGGCCGACTGTATACGGACCGACAGGCCGACTGTATACGGACCGACAGGCCGGCCGACTGTATACGGACCGACAGGCAGGCCGACTGTATACGGACCGACAGGCAGGCCGACTGTATACGGACCGACAGGCAGGCCGACTGTATACGGACCGACAGGCAGGCCGACTGTATACGGACCGACAGGCAGGCCGACTGTATACGGACCGACAGGCAGGCCGACTGTATACGGACCGACAGGCAGGCCGACTGTATACGGACCGACAGGCAGGCCGACTGTATACGGACCGACAGGCAGGCCGACTGTATACGGACCGACAGGCAGGCCGACTGTATACGGACCGACAGGCCGACTGTATACGGACCGACAGGCAGGCCGACTGTATACGGACCGACAGGCAGGCCGACTGTATACGGACCGACAGGCCGACTGTATACGGACGGACAGGCAGGCCGACTGTATACGGACCGACAGGCTGACCGACTGTATACGGACCGACAGGCTGACCGACTGTATACGGACCGACAGGCTGACCGACTGTATACGGACCGACAGGCTGACCGACTGTATACGGACCGACAGGCAGGCCGACTGTATACGGACCGACAGGCAGGCCGACTGTATACGGACCGACAGGCAGGCCGACTGTATACGGACCGACAGGCAGGCCGACTGTATACGGACCGACAGGCAGGCCGACTGTATACGGACCGACAGGCAGGCCGACTGTATACGGACCGACAGGCAGGCCGACTGTATACGGACCGACAGGCAGGCCGACTGTATACGGACCGACAGGCAGGCCGACTGTATACGGACCGACAGGCTGACCGACTGTATACGGACCGACAGGCTGACCGACTGTATACGGACCGACAGTCTGACCGACTGTATACGGACCGACAGGCCGACCGACTGTATACGGACCGACAGGCCGACCGACTGTATACGGACCGACAGGCAGGCCGACTGTATACGGACCGACAGGCAGGCCGACTGTATACGGACCGACAGGCAGGCCGACTGTATACGGACCGACAGGCAGGCCGACTGTATACGGACCGACAGGCAGGCCGACTGTATACGGACCGACAGGCAGGCCGACTGTATACGGACCGACAGGCAGGCCGACTGTATACGGACCGACAGGCAGGCCGACTGTATACGGACCGACAGGCAGGCCGACTGTATACGGACCGACAGGCAGGCCGACTGTATACGGACGGACAGGCCGACCGACTGTATACGGACCGACAGGCCGACCGACTGTATACGGACCGACAGGCCGACCGACTGTATACGGACCGACAGGCCGACCGACTGTATACGGACCGACAGGCCGACCGACTGTATACGGACCGACAGGCCGACCGACTGTATACGGACCGACAGGCCGACCGACTGTATACGGACCGACAGGCCGACCGACTGTATACGGACCGACAGGCCGACCGACTGTATACGGACCGACAGGCCGACCGACTGTATACGGACCGACAGGCCGACTGTATACGGACCGACAGGCAGGCCGACTGTATACGGACCGACAGGCAGGCCGACTGTATACGGACCGACAGGCCGACTTTATACGGACCGACAGGCCGACTGTATACGGACCGACAGGCCGACTGACTGTATACGGACCGACAGGCCGACTGTATACGGACCGACAGGCCGACCGACTGTATACGGACCGACAGGCCGACCGACTGTATACGGACCGACAGGCCGACCGACTGTATACGGACCGACAGGCCGACTGTATACGGACCGACAGGCCGACTGTATACGGACCGACAGGCAGGCCGACTGTATACGGACCGACAGGCAGGCCGACTGTATACGGACCGACAGGCAGGCCGACTGTATACGGACCGACAGGCAGGCCGACTGTATACGGACCGACAGGCAGGCCGACTGTATACGGACCGACAGGCAGGCCGACTGTATACGGACCGACAGGCAGGCCGACTGTATACGGACCGACAGGCAGGCCGACTGTATACGGACCGACAGGCCGACTGTATACGGACCGACAGGCAGGCCGACTGTATACGGACCGACAGGCAGGCCGACTGTATACGGACCGACAGGCAGGCCGACTGTATACGGACCGACAGGCCGACTGTATACGGACCGACAGGCATGCCGACTGTATACGGACCGACAGGCAGGCCGACTGTATACGGACCGACAGGCTCGCCGACTGTATACGGACCGACAGGCTCGCCGACTGTATACGGACCGACAGGCTCGCCGACTGTATACGGACCGACAGGCTCGCCGACTGTATACGGACGGACAGGCTGACCGACTGTATACGGACCGACAGGCTGACCGACTGTATACGGACCGACAGGCAGGCCGACTGTATACGGACCGACAGGCAGGCCGACTGTATACGGACCGACAGGCCGGCCGACTGTATACGGACCGACAGGCCGGCCGACTGTATACGGACCGACAGGCAGGCCGACTGTATACGGACCGACAGGCAGGCCGACTGTATACGGACCGACAGGCCGGCCGACTGTATACGGACCGACAGGCTGACCGACTGTATACGGACCGACAGGCAGGCCGACTGTATACGGACCGACAGGCAGGCCGACTGTATACGGACCGACAGGCCGGCCGACTGTATACGGACCGACAGGCCGGCCGACTGTATACGGACCGACAGGCAGGCCGACTGTATACGGACCGACAGGCAGGCCGACTGTATACGGACCGACAGGCAGGCCGACTGTATACGGACCGACAGGCAGGCCGACTGTATACGGACCGACAGGCCGACTGTATACGGACCGACAGGCCGACTGTATACGGACCGACAGGCCGACTGTATACGGACCGACAGGCCGGCCGACTGTATACGGACCGACAGGCAGGCCGACTGTATACGGACCGACAGGCAGGCCGACTGTATACGGACCGACAGGCTGACCGACTGTATACGGACCGACAGGCAGGCCGACTGTATACGGACCGACAGGCCGGCCGACTGTATACGGACCGACAGGCCGACTGTATACAGGCCGACTGTATACGGCCTAACATACTCGCCTGCTGAGCAGCATAAGGCTCTAAACAACCTATGACGGATGAAGATTGTGACAATGGTATTTACATTCAAACACGCATACAAGCTGTTTCTTCACTTGCTTTTATCATGACTGACCTCTGGTGCTGCAATGTGCTCCACATCACACTAACAGAACTTTCTGTGACTTTGATAGAAAATGAGCAGGAAAATACTTTCAAGCACAATACTTGTAAAACAGTCTGTTATACTAATGCTGTCCTAACTGTGGCAAGTTGTGAGCACAGGACAGTGCAAAGATTAAACACAGAGAATATGAGTTGGATCACCTGGAACTGTCCTACAGGAGCAAACCTGTAGGAGTTTTAAATGTGGTTTATTCCTGTGATATCTGCATTCAGACAAAAAACATTAACTGAAAGGTTTATATACATTGGCACAAATGGTTTGTGATTATTAAAAGGTCAATATGAGAGCACACACGCTTTATCTGTACTTCTTAGATATCAAGAATAAATATCCTGTTGGATATAAATGTATCCAAACTGAAATGAGCGTTTTCACCATGGCGTCTGCTTAGTGAAGGATGCAAAAGTGAAATAACTTTTTTCCAAATGATTGTGCTCTGTGCTTTAGAGACACTGGCCATGAAGGGTTTAACCCTCAATTGTCTGGGCAAGAAGGAGGAGGCCTACGAGCTGGTGAGACGAGGTCTACGGAACGACCTCAAGAGCCATGTCTGTATCCTTTCACCTCTGGTGCTCCATGCTGATGTCCAGTTTAAGAGTTCCAGAGCTTGTTTGACTTGTTTCTCTGTGTTGTACATTTGTAAAATACCTGGATAGTTTTCTTTCTGAATTTACGTACCCTCCAAGGCTGGCATGTGTACGGCCTTCTGCAGCGTTCAGATAAGAAATATGATGAGGCCATCAAGTGTTACCGCAACGCTCTAAAGTGGGACAAGGACAACCTGCAGATCCTCAGAGACCTTTCCCTGCTGCAGATCCAGATGAGAGACCTCGAGGGATACAGGGTGAGAAATGCCACAGAGATCAGATGGCTTTGGTAGTTAAATCACAAAGCAGCTGGATTCTCAGCTGATTTGTTAGAAAATCCATCTCTTCTGACTCCCGCATTTGGACCAAACAGTTCTAAGGGCTCTTAAAGGATTTATGGAGTCTGGGAAGCTTATTGAAGGACCAAATGGCTTGAAGGTTGCATTTGCTGTACAAACAGGGACACTGAAGCAGTGTAACTGTAACCGCCTGCAGGGTGGTAAGTGAGTCTCTATCACGTCATAATTCCTCATTTGCCTTTAAGCTTTAAACCCTGAGCTTCACCGTCGGTAACAGGCTAAAATTAAGAATTGTTCTTTATGAGTAATCTATCACCGAAATTTACTAGTGCATACGTTCTTTTTAAACGTTTTTCCTCTTGTGTTGGGAAAGTTGCTCACTCACAGAGGAGGAGGTTGTATAAAGATAGTATTTGTTATGTTATTACAATTTGAAACGGGAGAGAAAACTTTACTGAAGGGAAAGATGGTTTCATCACAGGCTGCTCACACTCACTCCTGTCCTCGTATTTACTCACCCTGAAAATAATCTGCTGCTTGGGACAAAGTGATGTCATTTCTTTTCCTGTGTTTGTTAAGCTAAAGGAGATAATAAAGGAGGCACTGCAACTCCTTTCCTTAGTATTTAGAGAATTTAAGCAGCTCTTGTCATGACTGCTGCTTCCTGGTCCTTTCAACCATTGATGAACCGTTCAAAGCAATAAAGATTGTTCCACCAGAGCCTAGTTCGGAGCCAGCAGCATGACTGCTTTTGTGGAGAAAGTGTTTGTGCTTTTCCTCTAAGAATAGTTTGAACTAGCCTGTAGGTTCATGTGATGACCTGTTTCCTGAGCATTTTCTTTTCCAAACCGCTGCGCTGGTGGTTCTTTGTGGCAAGTGATCTGGTTAATCAGGTAACAAAAGAGAAGATGACTGGGTGCAGGACGTTTAGCTGTGTCAGCCAGTTCTAATCCCACTGTGCTGGTGAGGATGGAAGGTTACATGGTGACGATGGACAGCGGTTGGCATAAAACAGAAACTTTGGCGCTTTCATTTATGATTCTCGTGTTTCTTTCCAGGAAACTCGGTACCAGCTGCTGCAGCTCCGCCCGGCCCAGCGGGCCTCATGGATCGGATACGCAGTTGCATATCACCTGTTGGAGGATTTTGAGATGGCTGCTAAGATTGTTGAGGAGTTCCGCAAAACGCAACAGGTAAACTGATCCATACTGGTAAAGATTTGTGTAAACTGTCTCTTAATTACTGAAGTATTTTCTCTGGGATAGGATGGAAACCTAAAAACTCACTTCTTATATTTGTTCCTGCGATAACATGGATGAGACCTTTGAATTGAGCAGCTCTGCGCTGCTCTCACACTGTGCCTGGCTGTATTTATTCCTGCTACAGACCTGTTAGCTCTAAAGCTTTGGAGATGCTGCTGCTCTCCAGTGGAATTCCATCAGTGCATCTGAACAGTGTAGGCTGTGCTTGATGGCTGTTGTTGTGTTGAACAAGTGTTTCCTGTTTTCTCATTCAGTACAAACAATATACGGCACTCCTGTCTCAGCCACATAAACTGCGGGAGGCATTCCTGTGTCCTTACCTGAAATGTGGGACTGTAAAGGATGTGAATGATCCTGCACACACACACACACACACACACACACACACCATTACTCATTTTCTTCTCATAACATTTGCTCTGATTTGGTGCTATATAACCAAAATTGGATCGAGTATGGTTGGGTAGTGTTTATGTCATATATGTGATGAAATGTAGAGCATTCTAAAGGAATCACACACTTTCAAGCATCATTGCACAAAGCTTAGCAGAGAGCTTAACATGATCATCCGGTGCAACAGAAGCTGAAAATGCATCAGTATCAGCCGTCTCTCCACAATGCTCCTTTCATATTTTGCATCCCTCTTTGTTCTTTGTGTGTGTTCCTGCTCAGACATCCCCAGACAAGGTGGACTACGAGTACAGTGAACTGCTGCTCTATCAGAACCAGGTCCTGAGGGAGGCCGGCCTGCACAAGGAGGCCCTGGATCACCTCAACAGCTATGAGAAACAAATCTGTGACAAACTGGCTGTGGAGGAGACCAGAGGTGGGCTCACACAGCCGTGCTGCTCAGTGTGTTGTGGTTTGCTCAGCTGTTACAAATGACAGCCGTTCACTTCGGTCCCTCCTGCTACACCAATAGAACATATTGGATCCATGTTGTCAGTGTTGATGGCGTGTGTGTGCGTGTATTTGCAGGAGAGCTGCTGCTGAAGCTGGAGAGGCCCGAGGAGTCTTCAGAGGTCTACAGACGACTCCAGGAGAGGAACCCAGAAAACTGGGCCTATTATCTGGGCCTGGAAAAGGCCTTGAAGCCAGGTGGGCACTTCTTGATCTTAACAACACCTGTGAGCTGCATCACATGACCAGTTATTGTGGTGTTGCTGCTTTCTGTTAGTTCATCACTAAAGTCAGAATTGTTTCTGGGTCTGCAGAAAGGTTGTCAAACAACATTCAATACCAGTAAAAATACTAATTAGATTCTCATTTGTAACAGCATCAATACCAACAACATTGTGTTGGGCTCCTGCAGAAACAGACGCGGTGAAGTCCAGCAGTGTGTCTGCCTGCCAACTGAACAAACTGCAGGAGAGTTAAAGTGAATATCAGGCATGGTGTGTTCAGACACTGACGAGTCGCCACATCTTCTCATCATCACAAGAAATGTTTCGGTGATGAACAGACAGCACTGACAGAAACCCTAAACTACTGTTTTATGTTAGAAAAGGGATTGATATTGGGATAGAAAGTTAATGTTTGGTCATTCCTGTAAGTTGTCTGTTTATGACCAAATTAAACCATGGGAGGGAAGTGGAAGAGAACATCAGTTTACTTCAGTAAGGACGATTTATCGCTTCGCCCTACGCATCCGTATCAAAACTGAAAGTTTCTTTGCAACCCCACTTAGGTGATGTTAGTACATGACATTCTTCACATGGTCTGCCTAGTTCCATGTGCCTGAGTGCTGGGTTTGCAGCTGTCCGTGACCATGACAGCCAGGGTCAATAAAACAAGGCATCTTTGGAGCTGCGAGGGTTTCTGTTTTAAAAATGTCTTTGGGGAGAACATGCAAACTCCACACACAAAGAACCAGCCGGGAATGGAACCTGGAACCCTCTGCTGTAAGGCACGGTGCTAACCACCGTGCAACCCCTGGTCGTAAACCGGCTGTTGAATTGTGTCCTGTAATGTTCCGTGTGGATAGGTGGAGATGGTTCTGAGTTTGCTCTGCACTAATGCAGAACTACCTGGTGTTGTGTTGCATTGTTGGCAGTGGTGGTCACCACAGATTACATGTACACCATTCAGCCATGTCATTAAAACCAGGTAAAGTGAGGAATGCTTGTTTGCTACGGTGTTCTGCTGGGAAAACCTGCTTCCTGCCATTCTCATGGATGTTCATTTGCCTTCAACCTAAACATTTTTGGACACGGTCACATCCCCCCAAATGGAAACAGCCCTCTACAGTAGCAGCGTCCCCCAGTCAGACAGAGCTCAAAGTACATGACAGAGTCTGAGGTGTTCATTCAACATCCTAACTCCCCACATACCAATCTGATGTATCTGTGGGTAGCGGGCCCAATCCACAGAGAGCCCAGCCACACCCTAAAGCATCTGTTGGTACAGTCACTCCAGGACTCCCTCAGATACTCTTTCTCCACACTCGTCCTGGTCTTCATTTGGTCATGTTGTGGCTGATTATACATGCTGCCCTATAGCTTATGAAATAATTATAACTAAAAAATAATAAATGTATGTGATCTTTGTCATTTGAAGTGCTTCTTCCTGAGACAAAGTTTATCTGAAAAGATTGAACTTGAGTCTTCTCTGTAGAACAGAACAGATCAAACATGACCTGATTGTCCAGTTTAGAGCTGGTTGGCATATAGATTGTTTTTCTTCTTCTTCTCCTTCGTTTCTCCTTCTTACACAACATGTACTTATGTGTGTCTGTTTCCAGGTAGCGTAGAGGAGCGTCTTAAGATCTATGAGGAGTCCTGGGTGAAGTTTCCTAAAGGTTTGGTTCCTCGGAGACTGCCTCTGAATTTCCTCACAGGTAATCACAGCACACCCTACACCACCAGCCTGCAGTCAGCGATAAAGTTACTGAGGTTTGTGGTCATGAGGAATATTTGTTCACATTCCGTGTGAAGTGACCGACCGTCTCAGAGCACGGAGAAAATAAGCGCGAGCGTCGATGACGTCATCCAAGTAGAAAGCCCCCTGAGCCCACCTATTTCCCTGGAGGACAACAACATGGAAGCTATAAGCTAATATTGAAATAATACGAGTTCATTCATTCATTCTTCTTATTATATGGATCTCCAGTTATCTAAATATCTTCTGAAGGACACCGACTTTCACCAAACTGTTCTCAGTGAGCAGATGAACGTATTTCATGCCAGAAATAAGGTCTAGGGTTAAAAATACCAGAGTTCCCCTTTAAATCTTTTGTCACCGCATCATGGTGTCTTTTATCAAAAGCCATCAAAGTATAAGCTGTCAGTATAAACAACATATAGACAGCCAGCTAACCACTAAAAGTTATTTACAGCCATGGAAGTTTTTTATCTGTTGTGTGTTGGAACCGTTACAATGTCCATCTGTGGGGACTGTTCCATTATTTGTTTTCCAAATGCCAGGACATGACAAATTGAAGTACCCTTCTTTTATTTCCAGCTATACCCCACCTCATAAAACAGAAAAAAGGCACCACGGGGGACCCTATAAAAAGGCTTTAAAATGAGGGAATCTTTAAGTAAATAAATATATAAAAATGAAAGAAAAACATGATACAGTCATGTATCACATAACCCAACTACACTCAAATAAAATGATATAATTAAGGTATTGATATCAAATATATTCTTAATCTTCTTTGAAAACCAGCCTTTCCCTTAATTCCACAAACCTCAGCTGGAAGACTGTTCCAAAACGCATTTGACCTATAGAATACTGACAACTTCATAGAGTCAGACGTAGGTAGTGGTAGAGTAATCAGTCCACTATTCGCTCCTCGAGTGTTAAAATAATGAGTATTTGAGCAGTAAATTATATTGTCACAAACATTTTTTGGAGTCTGTTTTAATTATTCTATGCAAGTATATTAGTACATTATCAGATAGTCTATCCTTGACTCTCAACCAGGTGAGACGTTCATGCATTTCTGCAACACTTGTTCTTGGAGAACAACCAAGAACGAGTCTTGCAGCCTTGTTTTGAGCCACTTGTAATTTGTTTAAAAGACTGTTAGATGCAGCAGATCAGACAACTGAACAGTAATCAAGATGACACAAACCACTTGATGAAACAACTTTGTGTTGAGAAACGGAACACATTTACACATTATGACAACAGCTCTACCCATTTTGGCAACAACTCTGTTGATGTGATCAGACCATGACAATGTGCAATGAAGCCAGAAGAAGAAGAAGCCTAAGAAGCTTCACAGTTTTTACTTGCTGTATTGTTTGACCATCTATTTGTATATTAATTTCAGGATTATGTAGTAATCTATACTTAAAACCAAACATTATACTCTTTGTTTTTGGTATGTTAAGGATAAGTTTATTTGTTTTGATCCAGTTAAATAATATGCTGATCTCACAAGACAGAACCTGATTAAGCTCTGAACATGTGGGGGCTGCATAATAAAGAGTAGAATCATCCGCAAACATAGTCACCCTAGCATTACTGAGTACATACAGCATATCATTAGTAAAAATTGAAAATAAAAGAGGTCCTCGACAACTTCCTTGGGGGACTCCACATTACAGGGACTTAAAGCTAGAAAAAGCACCATTAAAATATACTCTCTGTGACCTGTTAGACAAATAGCTCCTAAACCACTGAATTGCAGAGGAATTAAAACCAGAACTCGTGAGTTGAGAAATCCAAATGTCAAGGTTGATAACATCAAAGGCAGCACTGAAGTCGATCAATACTGTACCCACAAGCATTGAGTTATCAATTGATGTTAAGCAGCTATCTGACTTTGTGTGATTGCAGTACATGTGGTATGGATCGTCCTATAAGCATGTTGAAACATTGATGTTAAATCATTATGGGAAAAGTAATCTTGCACTTGCTTACATACAATCTTTTCCAATATTTTACTCAAAACAGGCAGAATGTTTTGAGGCCTACTATTCAGACCACAGAAAGCTGATTTGATATCTTTAAGTAGAGGAATGATCTTGCCTTCCTTCCAAATTTTTGGACATACACCATTAATCCAACGTCTGTTGAATATGTGACAGATAGGTTTGGAAATCTGTGCAGCAGATGATCTCAACAGCCTATCCAAGTTGTCCGTGCCAGCTTGCCCACCAACAGTCAAAGTTCTCAGCATCATTTCCACCTGTACATTCCATATTTTTACCATCCTTACCGCTGTCTGAGATTCTCTTCTGATAATATTTTCTGTTTTCTTCTATTCATTTTTTGTCACAAGATTCCTTACCGGGGGCTCACACCAAAAGCGTTGTGAGCGGCTGTGGTTGCTCACGACGCTCACAACCCGCCGCTTCTACTTCTTCTGCCGCCGGAAGCGGCCAAAGGGGCGGGGCTTATATGTATAGCAACTAGCAGATATATGTAATAATCCATCCATACATCGGTTCCCTTTTTCACCATGGATCGTACTCTGGGCAGCCTTTGTGTTTCTTTGTGTTTGCGCTCTATCGTTTTCCGCTGTTTTCCGCTTTTTTCCGCCTTCGGAATCCAGATAGGCCCTATTTGGGTGTCGTCACGTTGCGTCACTGCTCATTTGCATAAAGTTGAGCCTTTCTCAACTCTTGAAGCTCATGAAGCTCACAACGCCGGCCGCTCACAACGCCGGCCGCTCACAACGCCGGCCGCTCACAACGCCGGCCGCTCACAACGCCGGCCGCTCACAACGCCGGCCGCTCACAACGCCGGCCGCTCATCGACGCCAGCTTACATTGAAAATGAATGGCAGCTGGCCGCTCACAACGCTTTTGGTGTGAGCCCCCGGTTAGAGTACAATAAAGTTTTCTGTCTACAGTAGAACCAGAAAGCACAGCAGCCTTTTTTGCCTCATCCCTTTTAGACATCAAACTCTTTAATTCAGTATCAATCCAAGGAGCACTTTCTGCTTTCACTGTAAATTTCTTTAACGGGGCATGATTGTTAACAATTTTCATAAAAATATCCAGAAATAAATTAAGAGAGGTATCCACATCATCAACAGTACATATATCAGTTATATTGCAGTTCAAATCTCACTTTCCTGTACTTTTACTGTGTGGGTTGTACTGGCCAGGGGAGAAGTTTCGTGAGTGTCTGGACAGCTATCTGAGGATGAACTTCAGCAAAGGCTGCCCACCCGTCTTCACCACCCTGAAATCCCTCTACACAGACATGGAGAAGGTAAGCAGCTTGACCTTTAAACTGGAATTCCGGACCCCTCTGTTTGAAAGTTGTTAACTTGTTTTCTCCTAATGCAGGTTACAATAATTGAAGAATTAGTAGTTGGCTATGAAAGCTGTTTAAAAAGCTGTCGAATGTTTAGTGAAAATGGTAAGTGTTGCTTCAGAATGAATTTGATTTTTAATGGTCTTTTGCCTTATTTTGGTCATGTATGATTCCAAACGATTACTGTGGGGCTGAGCTCAGTGTTGCCTGTGTGTGCAGATGATGGGAAGGAGGAGCCTCCCACCACCCTCTTGTGGGTTCAGTATTTTCTGGCGCAGCACTTTGACTTCATTGGCCAGCCCAGCCTGGCTCTGGAGTACATCAACAGTGCCATTGACAGCACACCCACGCTTATCGAGCTCTTCCTTATTAAGGCCAAGATCTACAAGGTTTAGTATGAGCTCCAGCATATACACCTATAACATTTGCACAGTTTCTACTGAGTATTGTGTTGTGCTTGCCCCCTTCTAACCTGTTTATTTGATCTGCAGCACACAGGCAACATCAAGGAGGCGGCTCGATGGATGGACGAGGCTCAGGCGCTCGACACTGCTGACCGCTTCATCAACTCCAAGTGTGCCAAGTACATGCTGAAGGCTGGCCTCATAAAGGAGGCTGAGGAGATGTGCTCAAAGTTTACACGGGTGAGAGAGAGAATGAGTTTGTGTGTCCACATTTGTACTGGTATGCAACACTGAGTGCGGCCCCTGACATCAACGTACACCCTGCAGCAGGGCTTAGAATCACCTGGGAGTGAGTGAACGCTGTACAAGCCCATGCAATTCTCAGTATAGCTTTTGTAATTTTGATTAAAATAATTCACTACCAATGTGGTAGATGGATCATAGATTCACAGAACTGACAGAAACAGTAAAGCTACTCTGTGGCCTCCACCCACTGAAGCCTAGCCACCACGCACAACCTATGTTGAAGTCCTCCTGAACCAGAGGTGGGACCAAGTAATTTTTTGGCAAGTCACATGTAAGTCTCAAGTCTCTCTACTCAAGTCCAGAGTCAAGTCCCAAGTCAGTATTAGCATTCCCGAGTCGAGTCCCAAGTCAGTATTAGCAGTCCCGAGTCGAGTCCCAAGTCAGTATTAGCAGTCCCGAGTCGAGTCCCAAGTCAGTATTAGCAGTCCCGAGTCGAGTCCCAAGTCAGTATTAGCAGTCCCGAGTCGAGTCCCAAGTCAGTATTAGCAGTCCCGAGTCGAGTCCCAAGTCAGTATTAGCATTCCCGAGTCGAGTCCCAAGTCAGTATTAGCATTCCCGAGTCGAGTCCCAAGTCAGTATTAGCATTCCCGAGTCGAGTCCCAAGTCAGTATTAGCATTCCCGAGTCGAGTCCCAAGTCAGTATTAGCATTCCCGAGTCGAGTCCCAAGTCAGTATTAGCATTCCCGAGTCGAGTCCCAAGTCAGTATTAGCAGTCCCGAGTCGAGTCCCAAGTCAGTATTAGCAGCCCCGCGTCGAGGCCCAAGTCAGTATTAGCAGCCCCGAGTCGAGTCCCAAGTCAGTATTAGCAGTCCCGAGTCGAGTCCCAAGTCAGTATTAGCAGCCCCGAGTCGAGTCCCAAGTCAGTATTAGCAGTCCCGAGTCGAGTCCCAAGTCAGTATTAGCAGTCCCGAGTCGAGTCCCAAGTCAGTATTAGCAGTCCCGAGTCGAGTCCCAAGTCAGTATTAGCAGCCCCGAGTCGAGTCCCAAGTCAGTATTAGCAGCCCCGAGTCGAGTCCCAAGTCAGTATTAGCAGCCCCGAGTCGAGTCCCAAGTCAGTATTAGCAGCCCCGAGTCGAGTCCCAAGTCAGTATTAGCATTCCCGAGTCGAGTCCCAAGTCAGTATTAGCATTCCCGAGTCGAGTCCCAAGTCAGTATTAGCATTCCCGAGTCGAGTCCCAAGTCAGTATTAGCAGCCCCGAGTCGAGTCCCAAGTCAGTATTAGCAGTCCCGAGTCGAGTCCCAAGTCAGTATTAGCATTCCCGAGTCGAGTCCCAAGTCAGTATTAGCATTCCCGAGTCGAGTCCCAAGTCAGTATTAGCATTCCCGAGTCGAGTCCCAAGTCAGTATTAGCAGCCCCGAGTCGAGTCCCAAGTCAGTATTAGCAGTCCCGAGTCGAGTCCCAAGTCAGTATTAGCATTCCCGAGTCGAGTCCCAAGTCAGTATTAGCATTCCCGAGTCGAGTCCCAAGTCAGTATTAGCATTCCCGAGTCGAGTCCCAAGTCAGTATTAGCAGTCCCGAGTCGAGTCCCAAGTCAGTATTAGCAGTCCCGAGTCGAGTCCCAAGTCAGTATTAGCAGCCCCGCGTCAAGGCCCAAGTCAGTATTAGCAGCCCCGAGTCGAGTCTCAAGTCAGTATTAGCAGCCCCACGTCAAGGCCCAAGTCAGTATTAGCAGTCCCGAGTCGAGTCCCAAGTCAGTATTAGCATTCCCGAGTCGAGTCCCAAGTCAGTATTAGCAGTCCCGAGTCGAGTCCCAAGTCAGTATTAGCAGTCCCGAGTCGAGTCCCAAGTCAGTATTAGCAGCCCCGCGTCGAGGCCCAAGTCAGTATTAGCAGTCCCGAGTCGAGTCCCAAGTCAGTATTAGCAGCCCCGCGTCAAGGCCCAAGTCAGTATTAGCAGCCCCGAGTCGAGTCCCAAGTCAGTATTAGCAGCCCCACGTCAAGGCCCAAGTCAGTATTAGCAGTCCCGAGTCGAGTCCCAAGTCAGTATTAGCAGCCCCGCGTCGAGTCCCAAGTCAGTATTAGCAGCCCCGAGTCAAGTCCCAAGTCAGTATTAGCAGCCCCGAGTCGAGTCCCAAGTCAGTATTAGCAGCCCCGAGTCGAGTCCCAAGTCAGTATTAGCAGTCCCGAGTCGAGTCCCAAGTCAGTATTAGCAGCCCCGCGTCGAGTCCCAAGTCAGTATTAGCAGCCCCGCGTCGAGTCCCAAGTCAGTATTAGCAGCCCCGCGTCAAGGCCCAAGTCAGTATTAGCAGCCCCGAGTCGAGTCCCAAGTCAGTATTAGCAGTCCCGAGTCGAGTCCCAAGTCAGTATTAGCAGCCCCACGTCAAGGCCCAAGTCAGTATTAGCAGTCCAGAGTCAAGTCCCAAGTCAGTATTAGCAGCCCCGAGTCGAGTCCCAAGTCAGTATTAGCAGCCCCGAGTCGAGTCCCAAGTCAGTATTAGCATTCCCGAGTCGAGTCCCAAGTCAGTATTAGCAGTCCCGAGTCGAGTCCCAAGTCAGTATTAGCAGCCCCACGTCAAGGCCCAAGTCAGTATTAGCAGTCCCGAGTCGAGTCCCAAGTCAGTATTAGCAGCCCCACGTCAAGGCCCAAGTCAGTATTAGCAGTCCAGAGTCAAGTCCCAAGTCAGTATTAGCAGCCCCGAGTCGAGTCCCAAGTCAGTATTAGCAGCCCCGAGTCGAGTCCCAAGTCAGTATTAGCATTCCCGAGTCGAGTCCCAAGTCAGTATTAGCAGTCCCGAGTCGAGTCCCAAGTCAGTATTAGCAGCCCCACGTCAAGTCCCAAGTCAGTATTAGCAGCCCCGAGTCGAGTCCCAAGTCAGTATTAGCAGCCCCGAGTCGAGTCCCAAGTCAGTATTAGCAGCCCCGAGTCGAGTCCCAAGTCAGTATTAGCATTCCCGAGTCGAGTCCCAAGTCAGTATTAGCATTCCCGAGTCGAGTCCCAAGTCAGTATTAGCAGCCCCGAGTCGAGTCCCAAGTCAGTATTAGCAGTCAAGGCCCAAGTCAAGACTGAAAAGTCCAAGTCAAGTCCAAGTCCTCAACAATGAGTTTCAAGTCACAGCCACTTCATTAAATGCAGTTTTTTCAAATTAATATTGAAATATTAAGTTTACACAACTATTTTTTTTAATTTGTACTTTATTGGAATGCTTTTACAAATTCAAAGTGAATAAACATGACAGTCATTAACAATTACTAAAACCAAAATAAGCAAACTGTTAAACAATAGATCAAGGAGTGGTAAGGAGCGGTATCAAGTACTTCCAAGTCAATAGGCTGAAGTCAGAGTAAAGTCATTAAATTGGTGACTCGAGGCTAAGTCATTTGACTTGAGTCCACACCCCTGTCCTGAACTACAGCTGCTTCTGAAGCTCCTTTTTCTCCTTCAATCAGTCAGACTTTATTTCTAACACTTCTTCATACAAACTGCATCTTTCTGCTTAACAGAGTGGAAACTGTTCTGCCCGAATGTGGCTTTTACTTCACAGTTGTAAAAATAAAGGAGTGGGCTGCGCTTGTGTAGTAAACTGCTATTTATCTAACAGCTGCCACAATGTTGGGTCTCTGGAAAGATGTGTGGGCAGAGCTTTTAGTTTTATGGAAACTGTTCATGGACAGTAAAGCATGTGACTCCAGCTCACCTCACCTGACTTGTTGTAGGAGGGGACATCTGCAGTGGAGAACCTGAATGAGATGCAGTGCATGTGGTTCCAGACAGAGTGTGCCTTGGCCTACAAGGACATGAACAAATTTGGTGAGGCCCTGAAGAAGTGCCATGAGATTGAGAGGGTGAGTTTACCGTCCACATTTCCATGTTATATCCCCTGTGTCTGTAAAGCAGATTCAGCCGAAGCTACTGGCCCTGCACCGCATGCAAGTTAAATGTGTTCTTTCTTTTGAAATGGATCTTTCTGTTCACACACACTCACACACCGATGGACGCATCGGTAGGCAACGTGGGGTTTGGTGTCTTGCCCAAGGACACTTTGGAGAAGCCTGGAGTTGAACCACTGACCTTTGGCAGGTCTATGGTTATGAACTAATCAGCCCCAAGTCCTGTTTTTGTGTGTATCACATGGATTTGACCCTGGGCATACTTCTCCCTTCACTCTCCCTTCTATCAGCATTTTGTTGAGATCACTGACGACCAGTTTGACTTCCACACCTACTGCATGAGGAAGATGACATTACGCTCCTACGTGGACCTGCTGAAGCTGGAGGACGTCCTGCGACAGCATCCCTTTTACTACAAAGCTGCTCGAAGCGCCATCCAGATCTACCTGATGCTGCATGACAAACCGCTGACTGATGACAACAAGGAGAGTCAGGCAGACACTGGTGAGGCTGTGTTTGCCATCTTCATGTTCAGTTCATGGTAGAAATGTAAAAACGTGCTGTGCTCCCCAGGTGTGGTGGGCACAACACCATAGAGGAGGAATTCCTGCTGTTGGGTTGAAGGTTGGGACAGTTTAAGAATATCACTCATTTTTTCTTTCTTTTTGCTCCATGTAGAAAATCTTACAGACAAGGAGTTGAAAAAACTGCGCAACAAACAGCGAAGAGCCCAGAAGAAGGCCCAATTAGAAGAGGAGAAGAAGAATGCAGAGAAGGAGAAGCAGTTAAAGAACCAGAAGAAGAAAAAGGAGGATGATGATGAGGAAATAGGAGGGCCAAAAGAGGAGCTAATACCAGAGAAATTAGCTAAGGTAGGCTTCAGTTTGCCTCTTGGGTCAGCATGAAACAGTGTGAACACAGCTGGTCAGTGCAGCTGTGAGTCATCCCTGAGTCATAAAAAGATGTGTTCAACTCTTTTCTTACTAGCCAGAGAATCCGTTGGAAGAGGCCGTCAAGTTCCTGATTCCTCTTAAGAACCTGGTGCGAAACAAGATTGAGACTCACCTCCTGGCCTTTGAGATCTACTTCAGGAAAGGTCAGATCCAACTGCCACTTTGTGTTTCTCCACATTTCAGAAGGGAAATCTTTCATCTCATGGTCTGGTGTGTACAACTGGGCATTTGATTCAATTCAATTTTATTTATATAGCGCCAAATTACAACAATTGTCATCTCAAGGCACTTAAATAATAAAGTCCAATTCAAGCCAATTGGAATTCAATTCATTGTAATCATAATCCAATTAATTAATTTCAAAATAATCCAATTCATTCATATAGAGCCACTTCAAAAACAGATTGCACCGAAACTTGTCTTCAGTCCCGTCCTGAGCCTGAGGGACTGTGGAAAGGAACGACTCCCTTTAACAGGAAGAAACCTCTGGCAGAACCAGAACCAGGAAGAAACCTCTGGCAGAACCAGGAAGAAACCTCTGGCAGAACCAGAACCAGGAAGAAACCTCTGGCAGAACCAGGAAGAAACCTCTGGCAGAACCAGAACCAGGAGGAAACCTCTGGCAGAACCAGAACCAAGAAGAAACCTCTGGCAGAACCAGACTCAGGAAGGGTGGCCATCCGCCTCGACCAGCTGGGGTTTGAGAAGAAAGAAAAGAGGGAAAAGAGGGGGAAAAACACCATAACACCATTCAAAGGATATCTGTTGGAACAGGGAAACACAAGTTAATAACCACAATAATGTCACATGTACATAAAATCAATTGAGAAATTAAACAGAGGAAAAAGAGAGCAAAGTGAGGAAAGGTGTGACAGATGAGGCCCCCCAGCAGTCTAAGCCTATAGCAGCTTAACTATGGGATGTTTCAGGATTACCTGAGCCATCCCTAACTATAAGCTTTATCGAAAAGAAAAGTTTTAAGCCTAATCTTAAAAGTGGAAAGGGTGTCTGCTTCCCTGACATTTACTGGCAGCTTATTCCACAAGAGAAGGGCCTGATAACTGAAGACTCTACCTCCCATTCTACTTTTAGAAACTCTGGGAACAACAAGTAAACCTGCAGTTTGGGAGCGAAGTGCTCTGTTAGGAAAATATCTTACAATTAAATCTTTAAGATATGATGGAGCTCGGTCATTAAGAGCTTTATATGTGAGGAGAAGAATCTTAAATTCTATTCTGAATTTAACAGGGAGCCAATGAAGAGAAGCTAAAACTGGAGAAACATGATCTCTCCTGTTAGTTCTCATCAGAACTCTGGCTGCAGCATTTTGGATCAGCTGGAGGCTTTTCAGAGAATATGTGGGACAGCCCAATAATAAGGAATTACAGTAGTCCAATCTTGAAGTAACAAATGCATGAACTAGTTTCTCTGCATCACCCTGAGACAGGATGTTCCTGATTTTAGCAATATTACAAAGGTTGATTCAGTTGATTCAACTAAAACGCAACCTTGTGCGGCAGCTCAAACTATTGTTGTTTAACTTTATTTTCCTTATTTTGTCTTTGTCCATTCACACGCACACTGCGTGATCAGTGAAGACTGCTGCTTTTCTGTATAATTAACACCAGCACGTTTCTGCAGAAAACACACGTCATGTGGGATCAAACCTTTTGGTTTTGTGATAATCCATCCTGAAAAAGTTTCCAGCAACAACAAACGAATACAAACGAGGACGTTTTCTCATCATGTGACTACAACAATGACCCCAGTGGTCCCAGGATCCATCTTCTCTGCCTCAGCCAGTTGACGTCCAGCTTTGTGGGATTTTTCTTGCACCTGTTTTCCATCGTCTTTAAATAAATGTCATAAAAAAAGACAGAAAACCAGATTTTTTTCCTTTTTATTCATCTTCTTATCTCTTAACAGACATAGTAGAATAAGACTAAAGAAAATGACTTGGATCCTGCTCAACTTTAACCCATCATGGTTTAACAACACAGGAAAGTTCCTACACTTCAGCATAATATTTCCATTTGATCTTCCTTCCTCAGAGAAATACCTCCTGATGCTGCAGTCAGTGAAGAGGGCTGAAGCCATAGAGCCCTCCAACCCGTGGCTGCACCAGTGTTTAGTGCGCTTCTTCAAAGGAGGCGCGTATAATCCACTGATATCAAGAATATTCTCGGCATGTGCAATGCTTGTTGGAAAGTAGAGTGACGGCTTGTTGGGTCGTTTCTCATTTGCAGTGAGTGAGAGTGCAGACTTGGCAGAGGCGGTGAGGACGGTGTTGAAGCATGAGATCTCCAGGCTGTTCGGGGAGAGCAACCCTCAGAGCTTCAACAAGAACTACCTGAGCCAACACTCCAACTCCATCCCACACCGGCTGGCTGGTATGCAACACACACGCTGGCTTTCACTTTTTAAAGCTGCTTTTGCTGTTCTGTCTAGGGTTACACAAAAAAGAGAAAAAACTCCTATCCATGTGAAACACACACACACACACACACACACAGTGTGACTGAGAGGGCGGCAGCTTTTTTAAGTGAGCAACCTGCCCCCGCCATGTAAAGGAATGGAAGTCCACACACTGATGTTTAACCAGGAGGACGCTGCAAGCCAAGCCCCCGGGGGTCCCAGTCCACTCATAGATGTTGGTCAGTGTGTGAAAATGTTAACCCTGGAAGGTGTTTTCCAAACCTTGTTTTTTATGGGGACAGTAGATGAAAACTCATCAAATATCCATGTTCTCGTGCTTTGGTGAGACTACAAAAACTGCATCACTTAGAATGAATGAGCAGGCCTTTCAAAATAGTTAACCTCAAAACCACAAAGCATCAAAGGCAGTTTCCCTTTTTCTCTGGCAGAGAGCAGCAATGCAGTGCATTCTGCGTGTTATACGCTTTGCTCTGTGTTGGATGGAAACAATGCATTTGTTTACTTCTATTTTCCTTTTTTTGTTAGAAAATTGAATTGAATTCAGTTTATTTCTATAGGGGCAAATGACAACAAATGTCATCTCAAGATTCAGTCCATTTCAAGCCAATTTATCTCATTCATTGTAGTACAATCACGATCCAATTCATCAAATTCCAAATCAGTCCAATTCAGAATTGAGACCAGAAGCGAGCTAAAAACGGTGCTCGGCTGTTTCCCACGCTGGCACCGGGTGTATTTAGGCCCATGTTTTCGCAGCACTGTGAGGCAGCCTTCTGAAAAGCTTTGTTGGTGAGATGCAGGTGTGTAACTGCCAACATCATTTCTACATGTTTGACAGCTCAGTGCTCCACTTTGTGTACCACGGTGCAGCTTGTAATCGCTGCGTCTCTCTTGTCCTCCCAGCTGCTAAGATGATGGCTTATTTGGAGCCTTCCTCTGATAAAATGGCCTGTGAGATAGCGACAGCTTTGGATGAGTCGCTGTCTGGGAGAAGCATCCAGGTAGGATGAATTATTAGCAACTACACTTTGAGGTGTTGCATACCTTTCTCTGCCTGAGCGTTTGTGTGTGCTGCAGATCTGTACCGAGGTGCTGGAGGCTCTGCGGGATGGGCAGCTTGGCGAGGGTCAGCAGAAGGCGGCCGAGGCTTACCGGGCCGCCTGCCATAAGGTCTACCCCTATTGCCTGGCTTTCATGCCTCCTGGTTACCAGGACAACAGCACCACAATCAGCGTCAACGGTGACCTGTCGGCAGGGGAGCATGATGACATATGAGCTCAAAGTGTGAGGGGGGAGGAGAAGAAGGTGCCAGCTCGCTGCCAGACGCCTTAGTCCACCAACGCCCGCCTGCCTTCCCCTCTCCAGGTCCTGGGCTGTGGCTGCTGTGAGTCGCCCCCACATTGCACTGATCTGGATGGACTGAGAACCACAGGAGCGACGAGAAAAGGAAGTGGCACATGGAA
The DNA here is from genome assembly GCA_036924055.1 of Leuresthes tenuis. Taxonomy (NCBI): domain Eukaryota; kingdom Metazoa; phylum Chordata; class Actinopteri; order Atheriniformes; family Atherinopsidae; genus Leuresthes; species Leuresthes tenuis. Next base: position 34,584,497 of record JAVGWW010000013.1, read on the forward strand.
GAAGACAACGCCCACTTCACTTTTTTAAACAATAGAAGCAGACTGTGTCCACAGTGTTTGTGCAACTGAAAAGTACATTTAGAGAATGGGGAGAAGAAGGGATTGTGGGAGGAGTGGAGTGGACGTTGGCTGGCTAAGATGGCTTCTGTAAACACAGTCTAAGTTTTCTAGAACTCCTGTGTTATGCTGTGGGACTCGACTCCATGTCCTTCTTGTAGGTGCATCTGCTTCTCACGTTTTTAAAAGTAATTTATATATTACAAACTGACAAATGGAATAATAAAACAATGTTTGCAAAACCAAATGGTACCATTGTGGTAGTGGTGGTAAAATGAACTTTTCAGGGAAGTTGTGGCGAGCAGCTGCCCACTTCCTGCCGCCACATGAGGGCCTGACGTGACCTGGAGGAGGAGGAGGAGGGACACCGACCGAGGACAGGACTGAGCAGCTGCTGTTCCACTGCTCGCTGGTCCCTCCAGTTGTCTGCACCTCTTCACGTTGATGTGCGTGTGGAATCTGTTGAAAATATGTCTGCAGTATATCTTTTCAACCTGCACTTTGAGACAATGAGGCTGATTAAAACATTTCTTCACTAACTGTAATTACACTGTCACAACTGCACTCTCAACTCAAACTAAGAGAATAAACATGAAATGAGGCAAACTGTCATGTAAACTGTAGTGTCATGTCTCAAAGGTCGTCACTATGGAAGCGAATCGTAACCAGAATTCAAATTAAAATGCATTTGCAGAAATGCTTTTTCATTTTAACAATGTGGCTGCATTATTTGACTCCTAAATTAAATTAGTAGTCAATCATCCTATTTGTATTTTAATTTTCTTCAAGAGTGCTCAATCTTTCACTTAATTCAAATGAAAAAGAAATAGACATTTGAGATTTAATTTTCAAAATCTGCCCCAGCAAATAGATCCCAAAATTCAATTTGAAATGTCAAATCTGAAAATGAAAATGCATTTGCAGAAATGCTTTTTCATTTTGAGAATGTGGCTGCATTATTGGACTCGTAAATAAAACGAGTAATCAATCATTCCATTTGCATTTTCTTCTTCAAGACTGCACACTTTTTCTTTTTCGTTTTCGTGGTCTGCCCATGATTGGAAAAGGAAAAAGCATTCTGAGCGGCCAAGATGGCGCTAACATTCTAAAACATCTCCTGTTAAAAATCAGACTCTATCCACGGTATACTCCACGAAGAACTTGAACTAAAATATGCAAAAGTAGCAAAGTATTATCTAAAGACCTGACATACCTTGGACTTTGTATATTGGATATTGTACTGAAGAAAAAACTGCCAAAGGAACACGACTCGGTGAGTTTTATGCTGGCAGATGTGTCAAACAAAACCTACAAAGGATCAAATGAGCCACCAAATAAAGAAAACTGATCTAAAAAGAAAAGAAACAACTCCAAAAGAGCAGAAAATCATCCGCACATTGATAGATGATCATAACTACCAGGGATGTTGACGGCAGGAAGAAGTGGATCTTCCACCCCTTCCTGTCACACCACTGAGCGGCCCAGCGCCCAAGAAGCTCAACAGCGGCCAAACACAGCTTTGCATGTGCGAGTCGCAGATGACCATCTTGAAAACTGTAAATGATGGAGCTGGTGAACTGGCACAGGTGATAAGCAGCAATGCATCTGATATTAAAGAGCTCAAAGCTTCCTTGGAGTTCGGACATGAAGAAATCAGCGATATAAAGTCAGAAAACGCAACGTGAAAAACACGAGATGGAGACAGTGTTACTGAATGAGCGTGTAGCCTGCGGCTGAACAATGTCCAACACAGAGTGGCTGAGATGTGTCAGAAGACTGGAACAAGAGCGGCCGAAGGAATCCACATCGCGCACAGGCTGGGGAGACCAGCCGACAACAAGCATCCTCTTCACCTTTCGATCCATTCCATGAGGGATGAGATCTGGAGAGCAGCAAAAAACAACGCTTTTCTAAGAGAGAAAAAGAAGATCTAACTAAAGAGGACAAGGAGAAAAGAGCTGCGTTGTGGCCTCTCAGAGAAAGAGCACGCAAGAACGGAAGAAAGCATACTTTGTGGGAGCTAAAGGTTACATAGATGGTAAAGAACTTCCCTGTGAATCTGAAAGTTAAAGCCTAACAACTGATTACAACTGTTCCTTCACCCCATATCTTAGTCACATTGGTTCTTTGGGGTATTTAGAGACAATAAGTACAGTAAAGATATCACACTGATTCTATCTATGTGCTCGGTACTTTGTTCATACAGTTAAAGTATTTGGTCTTTACATAATCCTTCACCCTGCATCATACCAAAGGTTCAACATTTTGCTATGTTCATGTGTGAAAGTTGGATTTAATATAGGGGTCCTTTTATATGGTTGACGTTTAGAGAGAAAAACTGGGATTGTGATTTCATCTGTTCAAAGTTATTTCTGGATTTAACTTTGGTTTCTGCTAACACCAGAGGTCTGCGTAATAATCTAAAGAGAAAAGCCTTTATTTATTCTGTAAGGAGATAAAGGCGGATTTTGTCTTTCTTCAAGAGGGTCATTCTTGCTCAGAAGATGGTACATTCTGGAAAAATCAATGGGGAAAAGAAATTTGGTTATCTCATGGTACAAATAGATCTGCAGGGGTTGCTATTCTAAAGGACAGATTTAACGGGAAAGTTTTGGAAAAGAAAATTCATGACAAAGGTCACTGGATATTACAATATTAACAATATTATTGAGGTTAGCATTATGGTGCAGGTGAGTGAGATAGTCCAGTTTTTTATATTCTTTACTTAAGGGAAAACAGGATAGAGAGGAAAAGGCTGAGCCAAACCAAGTTCATCTTTGGGCCAAGCAGCAAGAAGAGGAGCAGTGACAGAGGGAGAGCAGGTGCTATAAAAGGAAGAGACTATAACAGAACTGTATACGTTTTAAAAGTCAGATGTATAATGCATGATAATTGAAGTATTGTGTAAGATTATAATAGAAATGTGTTCAAAAGCTGGTTTTCCTTAACAAGAGTGAACAGATGAGGCACTATCATCAACATGATAGTGTAATAGGGCTTGGGTGTCTAAGGGAATATGAAGCATTTGTATATATTATCCCTCTGTCCCAGGACAGTTCATTCCTTTTTATTCCTAATCCATGACTTGATGAAATTCATTCTCCAGTTTTACATTGTAACTTATTTGGAAATCATTTAGGATGAGGCTGATGTTCTCTGATAACAAACAAAACAAATAAGCCTAAAAGCCATTATGATGTTGTTTTTGTTCCTTTAAGATTCTAAAAAATGGACAGATTTAAATAACGGAATTTAAATCATTTCCCGGGGAGCGTGCCCCGAACCCGACAAGAAGTTCTGACTTATGACCGCAGTATTTTTTGGGCCCTGCGTACGGCCCTGATCATGGGCAGGACTTTGCAGGCAGACCATGAAAACGAAAAAGAAAAAGTGTGCAGTCTTGAAGAAGAAAATGCAAATGGAATGATTGATTACTAATTTTATTTATGAGTCCAATAATGCAGCCACATTCTTAAAATCAAGAAGCATTTCTGCAAATGCATTTTAATTTGAAATATGGTTACGATTCGCTTCCATACGTCACAACCACAGTGCTTCATGGAAACTAAAATCTCTCCACTGATCTTTTGTCTTCATTCAGCTGGCACTTCTGTAACATTTATATATAAATGACTGAAGTAGATGAACTGGGTATTCGCTGTAGAGCAACACATCAGCTTGTCTCAAATGCAAGAAATTCCAGAAGATAACTTTGGACAACAAAGAGTTTTGTAAATGTACTAAAACTGAACTACTGAATCTTCCATTCACAGAAGCACCCTTCACCCTTTGGAAAGATCATCTTACACAACAGAATAAATGGCTTGTTTCAAACCTTTAATTTCTTGAACAGATTATCCAGATTGAAAATGTTCTTTTGCCCTCCTGAGTCGGGTCAGAACATGAACTAACTGATCAGGTTTATACAATGTGGACCAGAAGAATAAAGATGTCCACTGTAGTTATTGCAGTTTATTTCCATGTTATGTACGAAACACTCCTCCAGCCTGATCCCTACAGTTTGGCTCTCTGCCCGTCTGTCTCCAGAACCTCCTCTTGTCCAGTGTTCTGGGAGCTGAGAAAGGTGTGGTCCTGGTTCAAGTAGGAGGTGATGAACTCAGGGAAGTGTCTCTTTTGGACCACCTCTAGGAACATGTCTGCTGCTGTGTGTAACCTCCGTTTAGCCCTGAGGACGACACATAGGGGGCATGATCACCTGAACCACAGAGAATAATATCTTGAGGCAGACCTGGGAATCATTGTGATTTCAGCAGTTTGAACTCTGATTCCAGATTTAGAATGATTCTCAGTGTGATTCTTTCAGAGACAAGCTGCACTGAAATAGGTCATTTTTCACTTTAATAACAGACTTTTCTTATTATTGTTATTTAATTCTAATCAATAGTTCCAGTTTTGCAAATAAGAGGATCAGACACACTTCCGTTTGATTGGTTTAAGAACGTGGTGGTTAGCACCATCGCCTCACAGCAAAGTGTGGAGTTTGCATGTTCTTCCTGTGTATGCATGGATTCTCTCCAGGTACTCCAGCCAAACACATGCATGTCAGATTGATTGGTAACTTTAAATTGATGTTTGTCTTGTGTGACCCTGTGATGGGTGTACCCCACCTCTCGCCCAATGACAGCTGGATCAAGCTCCACCCCCCTGCGAGCCTGGGTTGGTTTAAGCGAGTGTAGAAAATGGATGTATGGATGTTTTAAGAACTGAAATGTGTTGCTCCTTCTGGTTGGACATGAGCAGCTCTCCATCAGTGTGGTGCAGAGCAGGTCCTCAACTCTCTGATTGTATTGTTCTGGGTTCTTTAGTTCACGTTGATGAAACTTTCTCACACCCTGTCCTGTTTGCCCAGTTAGTACAGTTCCTTTAAGCTGATCGGACAGTTGTCAGTCAACAACGTTAGGGGACATTCACCCTTGTCTTACTAAGCGCTGCAAATCTTTCTCTCGTTTATTAAATCTTGTTGCCTTTCAATAACAGGGCTGGTTAAAAGTTTGGACATGCCTATTCATTTTGACTGGGTAGGGGTGAAATAGGTCAGGTATGTCTGCTTACATAACAGAGTGACAGAGAGCACAGAGCTCCATCATGAGCTCCTTGGTGAGGTCAGTCACCAGCCGCCTGCTCACCACCCTGCTGTCGTCCTCCAGCTGAGTCTGATGACGGATCCACTGCCACACCTGACAAAGACACATGCACACAGTAATATTGGTGAGGAAATACTCTCAGCTTCTCAATTACCATCTGCATAAATATGTCAGAGCAGTTTTAATATCTGTAGAACACTCAGCTCATCAGAGGCTATGATTCCAGTTCAGTACTCTGTGGGTCTACTTTGCATGTGTTTGAAAGGAAAAGAAAGGGTAGAACGTGCGTCAGTGATATCAATCAGCATTTCTATTTCAGAGGAAAGTTGAAACTGAAATGTCTGTTTAATCAGACCTTGTGAGTCATGTTACTCTCAGCATGAGTTTCAGGAATGTTTGCTTTTCAAAGTCAGCAAGGGACTCCAGTTTCAGTCAGTGCATCATAGCACAGAAACAGCACTGGTGAAAGTTACCAATGATCTCCTCTTAGCTTCTGATAGCGGACTTGTTTCTGTGCTTGTCCTGTTGGATCTCAGTGCTGCATTTGATACGATCGATCACAGCATTCTGTTACAGAGACTTGAACATGTTATTGGGATTAAAGGAACTGCATTAGGCTGGTTTAAGTCATATTTATCTGATAGATTCCAGTTTGCTAAAGCTATGGACATGGTGGGGCTGTCTGGGCTGACACGCCTATTCTGTGTCGCATGGAGGCCTGGGACAATGCCTATGGAATTGCAGACTGGAGTGGTGGTTCCCATTTTTCAGAAAGGGGACCGAAGAGTGTGTTCCAACTACAGGATGATCACACTATTCAGCCTTTCTGGGAAAGTTTACTCCAACATTTTGAAGAGGAGGCTTTGACCAATTGTTGAACCTTGGATTCAGGAGGAGCAGTGTGATTTCCGCCCAGATAATGGAACAGTGGAACAGAACTTTACCCTCGCAGAGTTACTGAGGAGGTCATGAGAGTTTGACCATCCAGTCTACATGTGTTTTGTATACTTGGAAAAGTATAAACCCGTTGCCTCTGTGACCCGTCCTTGGGTAAGCAGAAGACAGTGGATGGATAAACTAATATTATCTGTTTTATCTGCTTGAGATTATATATGTTGTGAATTTGCACAATGAATTCAACTGAATTGAACTTAACTGAACCGAATTACAGACATAGATGTCTGTCCCATTCAGACTGACAAGTTTTGCGTTTGGCTCAAACTTGTCTCAACTGTCTTACTGCAGGGGTTGACGCACATCAGCCATCTGCCATTATCTGCCATCAAATTTAGCAACTCCTGGGGTGGTCGGTGGCGTAGTGGGTTAAGCAGACGCCCCATATACAGAGGCTATAGTCCTCGCTGTAGCTAGCCCCGGTTTGAGTCATGAACCGGGTGGCCCTTGCTGTGTGTCATTCCCCCTCTCTCTGCCCTGTTTCCTGTCTCACCCCACTGTCCTATCATTAAAGGCATTAAAAGCCAAAAAAATAAATAATAAATTTAGTAACTCCAGTAAATTGTGTTGCGAGTTAGTGGATCATTCAATCCTAAACCCACCTGTGATCTGGAAATCTCTGCAGTGGCTGAATCTTCAACCTGACTTCTGTAGAAAAAGTGGCCTTTACCTGGTAAACAGAATGTCTTTTTAACAGTCAGTCCATGAAATAAGATGCAGCCCAGCACAGTTCTGTACTTACCCGATAGCCAGGCATTGATAAAGAGGACACCAACTGCAATGTTATATTTCAAACCATAGAGGGTGACTCCTCCCTACAGAAAAACACAATATATCAAATCATTTTTTATTGTTGGAAACTGATACAGCTAAATCTGCTTGGGAGCAGTGTTGTTTTCGTCAACGATGATAAAAGCATTTCGTTGATGCCACTTTTTTCATGATGATAACAAGAAGGTGACGAGATAAACATGGCTCTTTGATGACTAAAACATGACGAGACTTGTGTGAGTTTTCATTGACGACACAAGAATGGACATAAATGTTAGTGGGTGGTCTGTCAGACATTTAAAATGCATGACATTTCTGCTTATTGTGCGTGTAATCTGTCAATTAAAACCCAAATAGCATCTGCTGCTGCATCCTTTCCTTGTTTGGCCACGCCCACCACCTGGCAGGCAGCGCACAACGTGCTCAACACGTCACACTGTTGTCACTCATCACAGACACCGGACCATGAGGGTGAAAGTTTCAACACAGGGGCTTGGTGGTCGTAAACGTAGAGATGACATATGGGTGTATTTTAAATAGAACCCGGCAGATAATAAAACAGAGTGTACTGTGATGGGAGGCCACAAAAATGCGGCCACAAAGTAGGCGGAAAAAATACCACCAACCTGAAGGCGCCTCAAGGAGATTTTTTTTTTCGAAGGTAAGTTATAAGTGCTGTTAACATATCGTATACATACAATGTTGCTCCACAATCAGCTCGTGATAAATTTCATAATAAGCTTATAAATTAATTAAGTTTTTTTAATGAAGTTTTCCACATACTCCTGGTGCAAATGGGCTGCTAACTTCAGGCTAAAATTAGCTTTGTTATGCTAATATCAATTGTTTAGCGTAAGATAAAGATAGTGGGGTTGTATGATGTCTGTTTTTACAAAAAAATATGAGCATATAACATGAGCATATGTGTTCCTCATCTGTCACTCATAATTGGGGCATGTGTCTTCTCATTGTACTTTGGCAATTGTGGCTTTATTTCTCAGAATTTGCTAAAGTAGAGTGTTTTTGTTTTTGGCTTTTTTGGAGTAATGAACATTGAATCCACTGTTGGATTAATTTTATCTGCGTGTAATGCACAATCCTTAGATCAGAAAGTATTTGCCGTTGGGTGGAAACCTTATGTGTCTAAAACCATTCCTTTATTATTATAATTATTGGCGAAACTAGCCAGTCTGCAAGCTCACAATGTGTTACAATGTGTTGAATTCATAGATCTGCTATTTTCACAACTTATGTGTGACACTGCCCAACAGCAATCTCCAATACTTATTGACCTAAATTAATTTGTTAAAAACTATACTTCTTTTTTCTTTACTAAAGCTGACTAAAACTAGACTAAAACCTTTTTGACTTTTTGTCGACTAAAACTAGACTGAACCTGTCACATATAGAAGTGACTAAAATTAGACAAAAACTAATAAGCATTTCAATCTAAAAGACTAAGACTAAGATGGTTGGAGGCAGGGAGAATTTTTCTCTTACTACTAATATTGTCTGTATGTAAAAAAAACATCCTATTTGGTGCCAGAAACATTTCCTACTAATCTGAACACAGCTAAAGCCATCAGTCTGAATGTACTGTTTAGTAATGATGATCATGTTAAATAACGGGAAATTTGTAACTGACTGAGGGCATGGACAGTAGGTCCTCAGGAGTCACTGAGACATCATCTCGAAGCCGATGAAGCTGGTTATCACCTCGAGTGTGGATTCTGAAGAGCTGGAAAGAAGAAAAACGTTTATCAAGAGTGATGTTGGTCAAACTCTTTGGGTAATAAATGTGAATAGAAGAGTCCCTCAGTGGGGGAATTTACTGCATTGCAGCTGCAGAAGGACAGATATAACAAGATATAAAATGAAACAAGCTGTCATGATCTGGTACTTACCTCTTGCATAGGTTCAATCAGATTTAGGTCATACACCATGAAACCATCAACACCTGCATCAATTTCCAACAACTTCAGTCTAAAAGGTGGAAATTGAGAGTCGAGTCAGTCAACATTTTTTAGTTTACCAACAGAAAGATACTGTGAGCTCTGTGGTTAATCAGACACAAAGCTAATCCTCCTAACGATTTGACAGAGGATTTTTTCACTTTTATCTGTTGAACTGAATGTTCTGCCCAGCTGTAAGGAAACTGTACCATAAAGTACAATACTTTATCATGAGCGATGACAGAACTAATCCTGATGTGTCAGTTTGTAAACAGCTGTATGGACCCTCCAAAGGGCCACAAGATAAATCTAGATCAATGACATCATAAATAAGGTTGAAAAATTCAACTTTGTTTAATCTTTGGTATCATATCAAATCCTAAACAAAAAAAAACTATATGGCGACAGGATCTTTTTCAATTTTTTTTAAATACTGTAGCTTTTTAGTAAGTCATGTATGATTTTATCATGTTTGATCCAATTCTAATCTTCAGTGTTCTTATATATGGTGTTATTTCACTGTAAAACATTACATACTGTATTAATGTGTGTGCATGTGTTCTTATTTGTTCTCCAGCTTCTGTACACTAGTGGAAATTAAAGTGAAGAAACAGTAGCAACGGGACAGGAGCATCAGTATTACACTGAAACAGCTCCAATACATCTGACTTTCATCTTAGTGCCTGGTATAACGATCAGTGTATGTCATTCTGTCCTATAGCCTACTATTTTACTACTTTCTCTCTCTGTCTGCCACGGCGCTTGATAACCAAGCTGACTTGCATGGGTTTTCTCCAGGTACTCCAGGCAAAAAACAGTCATGTTGACTTTCAGTGGCTGAGATAAGGATGGAAGATTTGAGACATAAATAAGGTTGACTGTAAATACGTCAGGAAGTGGGTATTTTGAACATGTATGTGTACACCCAGAGACATTTGAACCTTTTTACAGAAGCCAGTACTCTCCTGTGGGAGTCAGTGTGCGTGGCCTGAGGCAGCAGGGCAGCAGCCATGCCTCCGGTGGCCAGTGCTCCGCGCCGATGACATGTCTGAACCAGCAGGTCCATGTAGCTGCGCAGGAAACGCTTCTCCATGTTTACATATTTACTGCGGTCAGGAAGCAGGAAAGCCTGACGGTGACCTGGAGGTAAACCACATGACTTTTTGACTTCAGTGAGACTCTGGTCACACCCTGTCACTTTGGCAGAATCAGCCTTTTGTACTTAAACGAACCCTAACTCTGACAGGGTTCAGATCACTGGGCAGAATGATTGTCTCACCAAATTTATTGACAAAAGAAGCGGAGTAATCCCAGATGCCACAGTTGAGTCCTGCTGAATGTTCCCGCAGCTCATAGAGAATCTCTTCCATCTCAAATGCTGCCAACACATTTTCAATCAGCACGGTCGCCTTGATGCTCCCCACTGGAAGACCGAGCTACACACACACACACACACACACACACACACACACACACACACACACACACACACACACACAAAATCACCTAAGTACAATGAGTTCAAAATTTGGATCTTTTCACTTATTCAAACTTTTGATTTATACTGTATATTTGTGTAAACTTGTCTGACAATTCGTCCAAAAGAGTTTTATGTGTTCACTCTGAAAATTCTGAGCCATTTTCTGAACTACAGGACACTGCAACCTCAGCCCCTGACACAGTCCCATTATAAAACTGTACCAGCTGCCTCTGACACAGTCACATTATAAAACTGTACCAGCTGCCTCTGACACAGTCACATTATAAAACTGTACCAGCTGCCTCTGACACAGTCACATTATAAAACTGTACCAGCTGCCTCTGACACAGTCACATTATAAAACTGTACCAGCTGCCTCTGACACAGTCCCATTATAAAACTGTACCAGCTGCCCCTGACACAGTCACATTATAAAACTGTACCAGCTGCCTCTGACACAGTCACATTATAAAACTGTACCAGCTGCCTCTGACACAGTCACATTATAAAACTGTACCAGCTGCCTCTGACACAGTCACATTATAAAACTGTACCAGCTGCCTCTGACACAGTCCCATTATAAAACTGTACCAGCTGCCTCTGACACAGTCACATTATAAAACTGTACCAGCTGCCTCTGACACAGTCACATTATAAAACTGTACCAGCTGCCTCTGACACAGTCACATTATAAAACTGTACCAGCTGCCTCTGACACAGTCACATTATAAAACTGTACCAGCTGCCTCTGACACAGTCCCATTATAAAACTGTACCAGCTGCCTCTGACACAGTCACATTATAAAACTGTACCAGCTGCCCCTGACACAGTCACATTATAAAACTGTACCAGCTGCCTCTGACACAGTCACATTATAAAACTGTACCAGCTGCCTCTGACACAGTCACATTATAAAACTGTACCAGCTGCCCCTGACACAGTCACATTATAAAACTGTACCAGCTGCCTCTGACACAGTCCCATTATAAAACTGTACCAGCTGCCTCTGACACAGTCCCATTATAAAACTGTACCAGCTGCCTCTGACACAGTCCCATTATAAAACTGTACCAGCTGCCTCTGACACAGTCACATTATAAAACTGTACCAGCTGCCTCTGACACAGTCACATTATAAAACTGTACCAGCTGCCTCTGACACAGTCACATTATAAAACTGTACCAGCTGCCTCTGACACAGTCCCATTATAAAACTGTACCAGCTGCCTCTGACACAGTCCCATTATAAAACTGTACCAGCTGCCTCTGACACAGTCACATTATAAAACTACCAGCTAACTCTGACACAGTCACATTATAAAACTGTACCAGCTGCCTCTGACACAGTCCCATTATAAAACTGTACCAGCTGCCTCTGACACAGTCCCATTATAAAACTGTACCAGCTGCCTCTGACACAGTCACATTATAAAACTGTACCAGCTGCCTCTGACACAGTCCCATTATAAAACTGTACCAGCTGCCTCTGACACAGTCACATTATAAAACTGTACCAGCTGCCTCTGACACAGTCCCATTATAAAACTGTACCAGCTGCCTCTGACACAGTCACATTATAAAACTGTACCAGCTGCCTCTGACACAGTCACATTATAAAACTGTACCAGCTGCCTCTGACACAGTCCCATTATAAAACTGTACCAGCTGCCTCTGACACAGTCACATTATAAAACTGTACCAGCTGCCTCTGACACAGTCCCATTATAAAACTGTACCAGCTGCCTCTGACACAGTCACATTATAAAACTGTACCAGCTGCCTCTGACACAGTCACATTATAAAACTGTACCAGCTGCCTCTGACACAGTCACATTATAAAACTGTACCAGCTGCCTCTGACACAGTCCCATTATAAAACTGTACCAGCTGCCTCTGACACAGTCACATTATAAAACTGTACCAGCTGCCTCTGACACAGTCCCATTATAAAACTGTACCAGCTGCCTCTGACACAGTCACATTATAAAACTGTACCAGCTGCCTCTGACACAGTCACATTATAAAACTGTACCAGCTGCCTCTGACACAGTCCCATTATAAAACTGTACCAGCTGCCCCTGACACAGTCACATTATAAAACTGTACCAGCTGCCTCTGACACAGTCACATTATAAAACTGTACCAGCTGCCCCTGACACAGTCACATTATAAAACTGTACCAGCTGCCTCTGACACAGTCACATTATAAAACTGTACCAGCTGCCTCTGACACAGTCCCATTATAAAACTGTACCAGCTGCCTCTGACACAGTCACATTATAAAACTGTACCAGCTGCCTCTGACACAGTCCCATTATAAAACTGTACCAGCTGCCTCTGACACAGTCACATTATAAAACTGTACCAGCTGCCTCTGACACAGTCCCATTATAAAACTGTACCAGCTGCCTCTGACACAGTCACATTATAAAACTGTACCAGCTGCCTCTGACACAGTCACATTATAAAACTGTACCAGCTGCCTCTGACACAGTCCCATTATAAAACTGTACCAGCTGCCTCTGACACAGTCACATTATAAAACTGTACCAGCTGCCTCTGACACAGTCCCATTATAAAACTGTACCAGCTGCCTCTGACACAGTCACATTATAAAACTGTACCAGCTGCCTCTGACACAGTCCCCATTATAAAACTGTACCAGCTGCCTCTGACACAGTCCCATTATAAAACTGTACCAGCTGCCTCTGACACAGTCACATTATAAAACTGTACCAGCTGCCTCTGACACAGTCCCATTATAAAACTGTACCAGCTGCCTCTGACACAGTCCCATTATAAAACTGTACCAGCTGCCTCTGACACAGTCACATTATAAAACTGTACCAGCTGCCTCTGACACAGTCACATTATAAAACTGTACCAGCTGCCTCTGACACAGTCACATTATAAAACTGTACCAGCTGCCTCTGACACAGTCACATTATAAAACTGTACCAGCTGCCTCTGACACAGTCCCATTATAAAACTGTACCAGCTGCCTCTGACACAGTCACATTATAAAACTGTACCAGCTGCCTCTGACACAGTCCCATTATAAAACTGTACCAGCTGCCTCTGACACAGTCACATTATAAAACTGTACCAGCTGCCTCTGACACAGTCACATTATAAAACTGTACCAGCTGCCTCTGACACAGTCCCATTATAAAACTGTACCAGCTGCCTCTGACACAGTCACATTATAAAACTGTACCAGCTGCCTCTGACACAGTCACATTATAAAACTGTACCAGCTGCCTCTGACACAGTCACATTATAAAACTGTACCAGCTGCCTCTGACACAGTCACATTATAAAACTGTACCAGCTGCCTCTGACACAGTCACATTATAAAACTGTACCAGCTGCCTCTGACACAGTCACATTATAAAACTGTACCAGCTGCCTCTGACACAGTCCCATTATAAAACTGTACCAGCTGCCTCTGACACAGTCACATTATAAAACTGTACCAGCTGCCTCTGACACAGTCCCATTATAAAACTGTACCAGCTGCCTCTGACACAGTCACATTATAAAACTGTACCAGCTGCCTCTGACACAGTCCCATTATAAAACTGTACCAGCTGCCCTGACACAGTCACATTATAAAACTGTACCAGCTGCCTCTGACACAGTCACATTATAAAACTGTACCAGCTGCCTCTGACACAGTCACATTATAAAACTGTACCAGCTGCCTCTGACACAGTCACATTATAAAACTGTACCAGCTGCCTCTGACACAGTCACATTATAAAACTGTACCAGCTGCCTCTGACACAGTCACATTATAAAACTGTACCAGCTGCCTCTGACACAGTCCCATTATAAAACTGTACCAGCTGCCTCTGACACAGTCACATTATAAAACTGTACCAGCTGCCTCTGACACAGTCACATTATAAAACTGTACCAGCTGCCTCTGACACAGTCACATTATAAAACTGTACCAGCTGCCCCTGACACAGTCCCATTATAAAACTGTACCAGCTGCCTCTGACACAGTCACATTATAAAACTGTACCAGCTGCCTCTGACACAGTCACATTATAAAACTGTACCAGCTGCCTCTGACACAGTCCCATTATAAAACTGTACCAGCTGCCTCTGACACAGTCACATTATAAAACTGTACCAGCTGCCTCTGACACAGTCCCATTATAAAACTGTACCAGCTGCCTCTGACACAGTCACATTATAAAACTGTACCAGCTGCCTCTGACACAGTCACATTATAAAACTGTACCAGCAGCCTCTGACACAGTCACATTATAAAACTGTACCAGCTGCCTCTGACACAGTCACATTATAAAACTGTACCAGCTGCCTCTGACACAGTCCCATTATAAAACTGTACCAGCTGCCTCTGACACAGTCACATTATAAAACTGTACCAGCTGCCTCTGACACAGTCACATTATAAAACTGTACCAGCTGCCTCTGACACAGTCACATTATAAAACTGTACCAGCTGCCTCTGACACAGTCCCATTATAAAACTGTACCAGCTGCCTCTGACACAGTCACATTATAAAACTGTACCAGCTGCCTCTGACACAGTCACATTATAAAACTGTACCAGCTGCCTCTGACACAGTCCCATTATAAAACTGTACCAGCTGCCTCTGACACAGTCACATTATAAAACTGTACCAGCTGCCTCTGACACAGTCCCATTATAAAACTGTACCAGCTGCTTCTGACACAGTCACATTATAAAACTGTACCAGCTGCCTCTGACACAGTCACATTATAAAACTGTACCAGCTGCCTCTGACACAGTCACATTATAAAACTGTACCAGCTGCCTCTGACACAGTCACATTATAAAACTGTACCAGCTGCCTCTGACACAGTCACATTATAAAACTGTACCAGCTGCCTCTGACACAGTCACATTATAAAACTGTACCAGCTGCCTCTGACACAGTCACATTATAAAACTGTACCAGCTGCCTCTGACACAGTCCCATTATAAAACTGTACCAGCTGCCTCCTGACACAGTCACATTATAAAACTGTACCAGCTGCCCTCTGACACAGTCCCATTATAAAACTGTACCAGCTGCCTCTGACACAGTCACATTATAAAA
Source organism: Leuresthes tenuis (assembly GCA_036924055.1). Classification (NCBI taxonomy): domain Eukaryota; kingdom Metazoa; phylum Chordata; class Actinopteri; order Atheriniformes; family Atherinopsidae; genus Leuresthes; species Leuresthes tenuis. The sequence goes on from JAVGWW010000013.1 coordinate 34,599,915, forward strand.
CTGTACCAGCTGCCTCTGACACAGTCACATTATAAAACTGTACCAGCTGCCTCTGACACAGTCACATTATAAAACTGTACCAGCTGCCTCTGACACAGTCCCATTATAAAACTGTACCAGCTGCCTCTGACACAGTCACATTATAAAACTGTACCAGCTGCCTCTGACACAGTCACATTATAAAACTGTACCAGCTGCCTCTGACACAGTCACATTATAAAACTGTACCAGCTGCCTCTGACACAGTCACATTATAAAACTGTACCAGCTGCCTCTGACACAG